>NQII01010574.1:0-12865 GCA_002778355.1 Clitarchus hookeri
CAAGCTGCACGCATCCCAGCAGTGGCGCGGGAGAGACTGCACTCGCCTTCACAGCGAGACAGGAGGTCGTGACTTGTCTGACACCGAGCGTGAGTTATCTCTGCCGGCGGCGAAAATTGTCGCCATCGCAGCAATGAGCAGCCTGAGACCAAGCTGCACGCATCCCAGCAGTGGCGCGGGAGAGACTGCACTCGCCTTCACAGCGAGACAGGAGGTCGTGACTTATCTGACGCCGAGCGTGAGATTTCTCTGCCGGCGGAGAGAATTGTCGCCATCGCAGCAATGATTGGTCAATTTTTCATGATATCGACTTCACTTTAAATATACATTATTACAACTTTTCGTACTGGTCATCGTGCATGTTTTATTGACCTCTTTATATTTCAGTATTCAAAAAACTGAAATAAGTTTCCGTATGTGTGAATAATATATCCGAGGACAAGGACTGGATGCTCTGGCGTCATGGAGTCATACGTCATCTAGAATTCCGCCATCTTGGATCATGTTAAGCTGTCATCTTGGATTCCGACATATTGTATCCTTGCCCTTGTCCTTTGTTGGCAAATTTTGATTCTGGTAGCCAGATTATTTTCAGTCGCCATCTTGTTTCCGCCTACCATTTTGTTTCCCAATTACTCACTTTCGTTCAGCCTCTGCCATCTTGGATGTGCTCTGCTGTAGTTCTCTTTCCGTCCACTAAAGTGCACCACTTATCCGTGTGATGTTGTTTATTGCTGCTAGTGTGTTCCACCGTTGTCCACCATCTGGTTTTTGCCTGTTCTTCGTTCAATGCCACCTGCTAGGCGCACTAGTGTATCTCTCGCTCGGCGGCCATGTTAATTAAAAAATTGCCTGCTGTGGGTTNAATGCCACCTGCTAGGCGCACTAGTGTATCTCTCGCTCGGCGGCCATGTTAATTAAAAAATTGCCTGCTGTGGGTTCTGCTTTCTTTATATTTTCGCGGAGCTCAAAAGATTGTCTGTAGAAGGGCAGGATCGAACTGCCGCATCTTTAGCTGACAGCGTGGTTGGCGCCTTGGCCGACTAAGCTATCGAGAAATGTGCTGTGACAAGGGTTTAAGAGAAGTAGGCATCAATCAATTGTATGGGAAAAAATTACATTTAGAAAATTTAAAGATTTGGTTTTTATGGTTATTCCAGAATAACAATTTGTAGTAATAATATTTTTGTCCCGTTTCTTAATTTTTTTCTGTTTAAAAATTGTGANTTTCTTAATTTTTTTCTGTTTAAAAATTGTGAAAAGATGTACTTAATTAATAGAATATGATTTTAGAAATTTTTTTTATCCTATCTATTGCATTTTTTATTTCGGTTTTTAATTACTTTTTTTTATTAAAGACATTTATTTTGTGTTTGATATCCATCCTTCGATTTGGAACTGCTCATCCATGCTGACGATGTCAGCAAAAAAACTTGCAACACACCTACATATATAAATAATGATGTGACCACGACAGGTTAACAAAAATTATGAAAAAAAAATTTGGGGGTGATAAAATTTAAGAAGTTTTTCTATTACAAAATATACTAAAAATTATTAAATACTACAGCCCTACACTTATATTTTTTTTTTAGTATATAATACTTTATGCTACAGTAAGATGTCAGCATTTTCATAATGTGAAAAGTTGTATAAAAAAATTCATACACAAAATATTTGTCACGTGGTTGTAAATACTCACAGCTAGTATTAGCGTGAATGTGCAGTGGTTAGCCTACGGACCTACAGACGTGACCACAGAACGACTCGAGACACAACTCCAGGAATTGACAGAACCGGCGACTGTGCCCAGCGGTAACATATAAAAGAGCAATTGTGAGTCAAAAACATATACGCAAACAAAATACATAACCTATATTTCGTGTAATAGCAAAATAGCAGTCGGTGCTGAAATGCTCCGCTGTTCGTTGATAGGCCAAGCGCGAACATTTGTTGAGGGGACTTTACCCACTGGATACCAAATACTGCACAAAATAAAATGAACGTAGTTAATAACTTTACATTGTTTTATTTACTTAGCACACGTGTCAATTGGTAAAAAAATTATCGTCCTAAAATCCATTGAGTTCGTTGACGAAATTAAATTAACCAGTTAATGAAAGTTTACAAAATGACATACCTTCGAGAGTAAATACTCGAAACAAAATTGAAGGCGATTGTGATTGCTCAAACTCTCTCAATAAACGCAAAATGGGGTCGAACAAGAAGTGTACACGGATATGCGGACGGGAAGCCCTGATAACGAAGTGAGAGATTTCAGCACGCTAGAGGCGTTATTTAACACAGCCGAGTGGAAGGGAGGCGCGGATTGATACAAGGGTAATTTTGACAGAAACTATGCGAAACATAAGGTAACAATTTTGGCCAGGCATTTTTATTGGTTGACTTCTCGCACCCTACTTATTTTCTCATAAACTATGTAGGGATGGCAGCAGTGGGAAAATATCAGGTAAATATCTGTAGAGCCAAATCGGTTTACGCCACAGGCAGGGGGACTCATCCTCTTCCTTCCCCGCCTCATGTAACCCTTAATGTTAGTAAAGCTTTTAAAAATTAACTTAATAAAATTTTAATTCAAAAAATATTTACTTTGGCATGATAGCATGAATTATTAGTAAGTATGTAGGTTTCCATTGGAAAATAATTATGGTCGAGTGTGTAGTCGCATGTTGTAGTTACAGTTTTTGAAAGCGTTTATTGACCCTGAGACATTCGCCGGCCTAGTACATAGACCCACGTGCGTTCTCGCGCGGGCGAGAGCAGGCATCGCCTTCACAGCGAGACAGGAGGTCGTGACTTATCTGACGCCGAGCGTGAGTTATCTCTGCCGGCGGCGAGAATTGTCGCCGTCGCAGAAATGCGCAGTGTAAGACCAAGCTGCACGCATCCCAGCAGTGGCGCGGGAGAGACTGCACTCGCCTCCCCTTTAGATGAATAAAAATTACATTATTTCACTTGGNGCATCCCAGCAGTGGCGCGGGAGAGACTGCACTCGCCTCCCCTTTAGATGAATAAAAATTACATTATTTCACTTGAAAAAATGTACTTACCCCTAGTCCAGATAATAATTCAATGAGTAGGTAATCTTGTTGGAAACAGTACTACGTCAGATTCCCCATAAGTGAAATTACATTACTAGTCTTCTGCAGAAGAAGGGGAATAAGAGATATTGCATTTCTTGCTTCCCCAGATATTACACCACATGTGCACCGAACTATGTATCATTCCACACAGGAAAACACTGCACGTTTCAATTTGCGAGCCAAGGATTCAGTAAACGAACTATATTAGTTTTGTGATATATTTTTTTTATCTTATNCATGTGCACCGAACTATGTATCATTCCACACAGGAAAACACTGCACGTTTCAATTTGCGAGCCAAGGATTCAGTAAACGAACTATATTAGTTTTGTGATATATTTTTTTTAACTTGTACTGTACATATGTCAAATTCTTTAGTTCTTGTAATAAAACAGTCATCCATATTTTTAAAATGTATAAGTGGCAAGAAAATTACTAAATGCGGCGTCTCGTATACTAATTTACACATTGAAACACATCTCAAGTTGACAGTAGACCGTTTGTAACCTACATTGGAGAGCTCGGGTATGGGTGTGTCATGTTTTGAATAGTTAACATCATCCGTATTGCATACAAAAATACAGCAATGCCACATATACTGCTTTACACATTGAAACGCAGTTCTATTCGCGGGTTTTTAAAAATCACCACATAATTTGTTTTTTTTCTGTATGTGTCGGGTATCACAAGCGTTTTATTATTCTATTATTTACCTTATTTTTATAGGCTTTTGTACACTGATGCCTATATTTTATATGTCAGTTATGTAAATATTTGCGTATTAAGAATTACGCGCACGAATGTGGTTTGTTGTCCCTTTGACGTAATTTTATTTGTATGAAAGTTGATCTTTAGCATTCCTTCGGAATAGTCCTTAATGTCGTAGCAGTCAACTGCTATTGTTACGTAATATCCACGGACAAAAATAGAGAAAGATTTAGGCATTATGTAACACAATATCAGACGTAGATTTATGCAATCTTCTCGGGAAAAAAAGCGGGTGGGCGGTTGTCTGTGAAACATCCGAAACTTAGTAAATTCCAATTCTTATACACTTTAGGAATTGCAATCAATTTTGTTGCATTTTCTGGTTTACTTATATGTGTTATTATATAATGCTTACTCTGGATCAAAAAAATTACAAAAATGTTTTTGATTTTTTTTTTATCAATACATTTTATGNGGGAAAAAAAGCGGGTGGGCGGTTGTCTGTGAAACATCCGAAACTTAGTAAATTCCAATTCTTATACACTTTAGGCATTGCAATCAATTTTGTTGCATTTTCTGGTTTACTTATATGTGCTATTATATAATGCTTACTCTGGATCAAAAAAATTACAAAAATGTTTTTGATTTTTTTTTTATCAATACATTTTATGNTATTATATAATGCTTACTCTGGATCAAAAAAATTACAAAAATGTTTTTGATTTTTTTTTTATCAATACATTTTATGGTTGTCATACGGTTCGTGATTTATTGGGACTTTGAGTACATCCTATATAGATAAGTCAATCATTCTGGTAAAATATAATCCCTCGAAGCTCAAAACTGCCATAAAAAATCTTTATCAAATGTCTAAGATCCAAGTACTCTCACATCGCACTAAATATCATGTAGAAGAGGTTTATAAATTTCGGTCATAAGCTGCGTATGAAACGTAATCTTGGTTACATGATAAGATAGCTCCTTCCTAATTTCCAGTACAAATGTTTAGTTCTGATTTTTCCATATAATTTTTTTAATACTGCCGATTAAAATATCAACATTAAGGATTTTTATTTTTCAGAAAAATTCAGGGGAAACAGTTCTGCCTATTTTGCAGTACCTACTTGTACTGTTATTTGAAATTTCTTAATGTTTTCCTCTGTACAGCATTTTAACAAACGGAACTGGAAAACAACGTAAATTCATAAAATTAAAAAACATAAATTTCAGTTTTAATTATTAATGAAAACATTTAAAAAAAACACTGAAGTAATGATTTAGAATTTAAAATGTACTCTACCTGCAATGCTGAAATGTTTAAATGTGGTACAAATGATTTTTATTCGAAATTATCTTCCCCAGAGCTTCTATAATATCGTTTAAAAGAAATATACAATCCTGAAACATACGTNATTTTTATTCGAAATTATCTTCCCCAGAGCTTCTATAATATCGTTTAAAAGAAATATACAATCCTGAAACATACGTATCAAAACAGTGCGATTTGAAATACATTTTACAAAAATTTGCTTTTGTAATTTCAGATAAATACACAATGCATTTTCGTCTCTTCACTGAAATAAAAAGACGTCTCTCTCTTGCTCATTATCATATATGTCTTCTGATATGTTGTTCAAAGACATTTTAATTATCCTTGCAATATGGAAATGAAAAGAGAAATATAAGTGCTATGAAAATACATCTTAAAAACTTCGAATATCGTGTTGTATGGGCACCTGTGTTTTGTCTTTGTTTTAATGTTATGCTGGCAGCACATTTGAGTCAGCTTGCCATTTTTTCGTGGTACACCATAGTACTATGAATTACGATTTTCTCGCTCTATATACCTGCACTATAAGCTGCACTGTAAATCATTTTTAAATTTTTACAACTTTGTTTGGAAACTAGTCACTAAGATTACTATTTGAAATAATGCACATTATTAAAGATCAAATTTTACANTTACAACTTTGTTTGGAAACTAGTCACTAAGATTACTATTTGAAATAATGCACATTATTAAAGATCAAATTTTACATGTTACTGTGGAGTGGGTTAATGATATAACGTAGAATTTTAACAAGTATGTGCCATAGACTGGTTTATTATTAACATATAAACAATTTTGTATGTTTTATAAAAATACGTTCTAAAGAAACGGTCTTTGTACTGTAATGCTTTAAGAATATTTTTTTGCCACTTCTATTTTTCCATAGAATTGTTTGTAAATGGAACAAAGTGTTTTACTGCGTAGAGTTATAAAATCTGCACAAGTTCATGTTTCACTAGCTGTAAAAGAACTATAAAAGTATAAAGTTTTCAATGGAAAATTCTTCAGTGAGAAAAATAAGTAGAAAATACACATTATGATAATGTAAATAAGGCTGTGTACGTTGAACAGAAAAAGGGGCCTTCAGATAAAAAAAAATACTTTCTCAAACTTTAGTTTTAGAAGACATATACCTGGACACAAAATCCGAAGCGAGTGTAAGATGAAATCAGCGAGGAAAACCTGACGATATTCAGCTGCCTTCACTTTACAAATGTCCTTGTGCATTTCATGGGAGAAAAACCGTATTATGTGTTAATTCCTCTGATATGATGATGGCTATCATAAATGTGAGTTTGAGAATGTAGCAGACTTTTTAATGTTAATAAACTTTTGTGATAAAGAGTATTGTATATTTATGTGTGGCACTGACTTTAATCTTAATAATTCGATATGTGGTGAGGAAATATTGTCAGTAAATGTCGGCATGGCAAAGTTAGTTTTGAAACTTATGTTTCCGTACCACAGGTTAAAATAAAATATCGTTTTACAATACCTGGGAAATGTCTTATAACGGTTCATAATTTTTACCAAGACAACAATATCGTTTATTTTAATTATCTCATTACAGAGATATCGTTCCAAAAATCGAAGTATTTCAATATATAAATAAATAATATTTTACAAGTGTGAGCATTGTATTACATTCAGAACACATTTCCTAGTCAGGTTTTCAGAATTACAGCAAAACAAATAATTTTTTTTAAAATTTTTTCTCATAAAAATCTTTCTTAGCTAAAGTAGGGTAGTAACAGCCGCTGAATTACTTTACAAATGAGGTTTTGTCGCATGCAGCTCCTTATGCAAAACGATTAACTATCTTCCCTTTTCAGTCGGACTATCACGATGCACGTGCTTTAAAGCAAGCCCATTGAAATGTTTCTACATACAGTATGATGGGACTATTGGTCTAATTCTGTGTAATATGGAGCACGTGTTCTCGGGACTGACAACACTCACTGATATGCAACATGGAAGTTTAATAAGCAATCTTCGAATGTAGTACTCAATTGTTACTACAAAACTCTGGAAAACGTCCATTAATACCGTACAGATTTTATATTTAGCTTTTCACAATGAAAACTCCACTTGAGGTGGGTTTAAAAATCGTTTTTAAAACAATGCAGTACATAAATGCAAACAATTTTAAGTTTTCCTTTATTGTACCATATATNGTTTAAAAATCGTTTTTAAAACAATGCAGTACATAAATGCAAACAATTTTAAGTTTTCCTTTATTGTACCATATAACATAATGCCAGATTAGAGGTAATTAAAAATTTTTGTATGAACGAATTCACTAGAGAAACGTGATTAGAAATATTATGTCGCGTCTTAATCCGCCTGAAGTACGTACATACTTATGCATACCTGTCCCAGGAATTAACATTATCAGTGCTGTCCGAATTGCAAGTATACAAGTAAACGAACATATATAGTTATCACGCTCTTGCTGTTTGCATGCACAGCAGTTTTGAGATTCATTTTAGATTGGAATTGATTTTAGAAACGACTATTTTATTTATATGCTGATAAGGCAACATCACTAATTCGAAGACATAGATTTTTTACCTAACTAAAATAATTATGGAAAAATAAACCTTAAAAAAAAGTAAACAATAGATTCGTATCAGGCCTATCTGTTTAAAACCGCCCAAATTTAATGTTAAAAAAAAGCAATACAAATTATACATTCACACATCATCAGCATGACAATAAATGTTATGTAAGTCAAATTGAAATGATATTGAAACTTTGATTTAACACTTCAACATATCGGCAATTAACAAGTTCTTCACCGAAATTGGTGTTAATTAAAAGGAATTGGCTGGATAATAGCTGTGGTTGAAGCCAACAAGGTTGTCTGTCCGAAGTCATCAGGTGTGGCGCCAAGGGCCTGCAAAGTATACAAGGATGCAAGTACACTAGTAGATACCTGAATCCAGGCACGGTTTTTGGCAACATCTCTCAGTAGAGGTTTTAACATCGACATGCTAATGTTTAGTAGTATTTGCACGTACTTTGCAGAGCAAAGTTTTCTGTTTTATGGTGCAAGGTACAATGATTGTCATACATATTGATTTTGAAGTTTCTTCGGCATTAGCGAAAAGTGTATTAAAAGAATCAACAGCTCTACGGTTAGATATTTCTACTCTCGTTCAAAACACTAATTTTCTCTTCCATACTATTGAAAGCAGTCTGCCTGTGTAACGTTTACGTCACCACGATTTGTAAATGTCACAATAAATGACGGATAACTAAGTGCTATGACCAGTGTTCTTGCATTAACTGCCATGCTTTCCATTTGAAAACACTTTGCAGCACTTCTGCTACTCTGTGCAGTTGTACATTAAATTGTTAACACTGCAGCATGGCGTATGATGAAACAAATACCGCATAGTTTCCTATTGCTCTCCAAAGTATTAAAATAAGAACAGCTTCTCGTTTTGAAAATCCAGTAAAAAAATTAATGGCTTTGAATANGTATGATGAAACAAATACCGCATAGTTTCATATTGCTCTCCAAAGTATTAAAATAAGAACAGCTTCTCGTTTTGAAAATCCAGTAAAAAAATTAATGGCTTTGAATATTATTACAGCTCTATTCTTGACGCTTTGATCACTTGGAGACTTGGAGATCTACACATTCGAGACAGAATGTGGTAAAGACAATGATTTACATGATCGCTTCTCTCAGCAATTTTTGAAAACACCACAGATTTCTGGAGTCATTCGTGTATTTGTCTGTTGCGATTCCATTACGATCTCTTATATTTATATTTTAATTCTGTATCATAATCAAAACCATATAACTTAGCCATACACCAATTATATGTATCTAACTGCTCGTAGTTATCTTGATCTTGCTCCTCTTGTTGACTAAGTGAGGATAATTATCTCCTTCATTTTCTTGAATCAATAAATACCAAAATCGGCTCCTATGAGACTGTTATAAACATCCAGCTCAGTGCCTCAGAGCCCATCTAAGATTTATATCCGCAAGTTAACTCTGCAGTAGCCTTGCGGTAATATCGGAGTGAGTGGCTACATCTTCAAGCCAGAACTGTGCTGGCATGATGTGATAACAGTAAGGCCACAACTTTTACTACGAGCCTTCAGCTCCACTTTTATAGCAGCCTGCCTACTCATTCTCTTTCCTATCTTAAGTTAATTCCAGTTACCTTACAACAAGCAGGTACAAGCCTCCGAAAATGTGAACACAGCACATCCCACGCATGCTGACTTATGCTATTTGACAACATGTAGATTGAAACGAAATGGCTACACTTACATGAGCAGATTCCAGTTACCTTACACCATGCAGGTTTAGGCATGTGAAAATTCTAACATTGTTTTTGCCATGCAAGCAAATATCTTTTTTAAACATTGACAAGGTCAGCTGCCCTACCTGACCATGCATACTCACAAATTCAACTCCAGTAACCTAAATGGTAAATACATTTTATTCAGGAATCAAATATTTCCATAACTCATTTCCTTTTTTTTATAAGTTATCTTTGTTTTCAAAAACTAAATGTTTAATACGTTTTTTCACCAATTCACTTTACATTACCATTTTTCTGAGTTGATGGGGTAAACGACAAACAATAAAATATGGGGTAAATTTGTTTTAAAATTATACATATATTTTATTCATCAAACTCTTTTATTATATTTTCACATGCATGTTAAGCAATATTAGATTACATTAACAGACAAAAAAAGTTTTTTAATGTCCTACATTTTTTGTATTTATGTTGGGACATATTTTTGTATTATTCGTACGTAGATATATGAGAGATCATTTCTAAGACACAAAAATTTTTTTACGAATAATTCTCTGCTGGTTTTTTTTTTACACACGTTGACCCACACCATGTGCCTAAAATGGAATCGGTAATAAAAAATTTATTCAGATTTTTTTACTCTGGTCTAGACACTGTTTATTTCTTTCATTTATTATTATCCACAATCCTTCCCCTTTCTCATCCAGTAAGCTTGTTTTAGCTACACATGGCAGGCTGAGACAAGTCGAGGTCCACTCGACGAACAGAACCATGTTAGCTTCTTCGTCCGGTAGGAGTCTATGAGTCTCGCCATCGCATTCTTCACTGAAGCGAAGCACTGTTTCCTGCCACCCTCGTCGTATTTCGTTTTCTCTGTGCTGGATTACTTTTTTAAAGATGATCATTTCACCCTTCTTTGGCTCCAAGGGTTCATCGGTGCTGTATGATAGTGTTACATTAGGCCTAATGGTGTACACTGTGCAGGTTTCACCATCGTACTGGATTACATTAAAAAAATAAAGTTTAATTAGCTTTTGGCGTTCGAGATGCTCGGTTTGTATGCAGAAACCAGGGTGTAGTAGAGGCGGGCATGATTCACACCTCGCAGGCTTCTTAAGCTTTTCACAGCATCCTCATACAATGGATCGCCCAGCCAGTATTCTACTCGCCGGAACCCAGGCATAACTTTGGGATAACTTTTCACCATACCTGACTCGAAGAAGCTAGTGTACGTCACAATGTGCATCGAAGATCGGGGTGGGGTGCGATAAAAGTAGCTGAGGCGGGCATCAACAAAATACTGCTGGGGGGTGATAGTAGTCTGAGTGGATCCCTCGTGTGCTGGAAGCCAATCGTCACATGTCGTCGAGGTGAAGATAGTGCAGGTGTTGGTTTGGAAACCTGATGTGAACATCTGCATGAGGTCCGTGGACACTTGGTCTGCAGAGCCATTAATGTTTTTCACTGCACGGGCCCTTTGTCGATGGAAGAGGTGGTGCCAGTGGTGGCTGCTGTTTCTTCGTGACGTAGCACCTTGCACCAGCTGCGGGAATGAGGAGTGTCCATAACGGAAGTGGTGCAGCCTTCGAAGCACTCTTTGCAGGGCAGACAGTCACGAATATCTTCGTCTTGCTGCAGCTATGCTGGAAGTCTCTGGTACACTGGGTCCCGAGGCCTTTTATAAGCTGGTATATGTGTGCAATAGTGGGGGTAGGCGAAGGTGCCTGATTTGCTCAAACAAACTAGCCAATGGCAAATTTGTATGGGTTGCGAATGAGACGAGGGGGAGAGGGGTTTGTGGTGGGGAATGAATGTGTGGTTGTTAAGGGACGAAGGAGGGTGTGGGGTGACATTATTCCAAGAGGGCCATGATGGAATTGGAGGTTGTTTCAGTGGGCGAGGATGGATGACCAGCTTAAAAAACAAGAAACTTCACTCAAGAAAAATATTTAAATTTTTAAATTTAAACTTGTAATAAATAAAGTAAAAAATTAATACTATTAAAAAATTAATTTTTATTTTTAAGTGCATCTTTTCATTATTTTAATAAGAAAGCATATTCTAACGAAAGTAACTGAAAATATTATTATTTCACATTATTATTCTGGAATAATCTTGGCAACAAAAAGTTATATTATTTTTAATATAATTTTTTTTCATACAAAATATATTACATCCTCCTTTTAACCCCTTGTCCTAGCACATGACCCGATAGCTCAGTCGGCTAGGGCGTCCACCCAGCTGGACCCAAGGTCCGGTAGCGAGAGCGTTACCAGTGCCGCTAGCAGGCTGTATTTCAATGAAGGACAAGTGGAAACAAGTTGGCGGACGATGGTGGCACACTAGTAGCAAATAACAAAATATTGCAGGTATCAGTGGTGTACTCTAGTTCACAGCGAGAGAAATACAGCAGGCGAAATTAATGATGGCCGAGGCCGAACGAAGATGAGTAATCGGGAAAAATTGATGGTAGGCGAAACAAGATATGGTGGAAGAAAGATGTCAACCAAAAATATAATAACCGAAAAAGGTCAAGGTTGAGGACACAAGATGGTGGAACCCAAGGTGGTGGCTTTATTGTCACCCAAGATCGCGTAATCCAAGTTGGTGGATGGTGCCACGGTGCCACAACCCCCAGCTTTGTCCTCCGACATATTATTCTTATCTAATATTTCCATTCGGGAATGAATGTTAACCATGCATTGTCAACATAGACATAGTTTAGTTGACTAATTTTTATATTCAAACTTTTTGGAGGAGATTATGATTCTATTAAGAGCTAAATTCATTGTCAGTCTCTGACACAAGCTGTTAGCCGATATTTCTTACCTGCTGCAATGTATAATTTACCTGGCCTACTATTGTGATAATACATATGTTACAGGCGTTTAAAGAACTTAATTCACCCATTTTTGCTCCTATATTAGGAAAAATAGCTAGTCACCACTGAGGGAAGGGCTGTAATATCAGAAATATTATTGTATTATAAAATACAGTTTATGTAATTTATGTTACTTAAAGTGTCGCAGATGTAACTCGTCTGGACGGAATTTATTGTTCAATGTATAGTTAACATTAAATAGTATAATTTGTAGTGTGTAGTTGTCTTTGCTACGTAATAAGACAGCAAATGTTTAAATTTGTGGGGAAAGGAAGAATATGAGTTTGTAAATTGGATCTTTCAATAATGGTAGCGCACATTCAAAGTATGAACCATTATCTTTAGAATTTTTTGGAATTGGAGAGTAAATGAGAATAGAGGATTTGAGAAGGAATATACGTAAATTCACCACAATAAAGGGAGATGTTACGTAGAGTGTGGCACATGTCAGGAAAGTCGAAGAATATTAAATAAAATGTTAAGAAAAAGTGTTGGGGACGGGAAGTGGTAGCGTTTTTAAAGCTTAATGGCAATGGCGCTGAAGAATTTCTGTAGG
>NQII01010574.1:13365-33943 GCA_002778355.1 Clitarchus hookeri
TATTGTTCCCGTCAGACCAGTGGTAAAATTAGAGGGCTTCAATTGGTGCTGGTGCAATGTGTTTAAATGGAGCGATTTGGTTGGTTGGCAAATGTAGCTCGGAAGTTCCCGGGTATGTTCGGGCATTTCCGTCGTCAGTTCTCCACGCCCTAGCTCACCTCTCAAAATTTCTCGAGAAATGCTCTCCCGCTCCCATGTTTCCGCAAACGACTACAAGTGCGACAAATTGTTGAGGTCGAAAACATCGCCCTATTGTAAATTAAGGAGAAAAATAGATCATAAGAACATTTTGCGAAAAAACTCGCTTAGCGACGAACAGCCTGTAGCAGTTTTATTGAACCAGTAAAGTGGCAGAACTATCACTCATTCTTTATAAAAGACGGTCGAACATACGCTAACTAAAATGCGCCAAAATGTAGGAGAGAAAAGAAGTGACGGCCAACGTACGTTACTTGCCTCGTCATATGATGGCACCACGGGCCAATTACATTGTGCTTGATAAGGCAACTATATCAATAATCACAATAAATTTCCCCTGCACTTTCATTTATTCTCTAGTGTATTATTTCTTCATGCGCAGATGTACACACGCTGAGGAAGCACATTGATAATAGTGTTGAAGATATGCCTCCTAATATTTAGAAAATGTATGCCGAGCAAAAAATATATAAAATATTGTTACTTACTGCAATGCAGAATAATTTTAAGGCATCAGTAGCCTACCGGTTGACGAAGCACCATATTATGACTAGCTGGAAACGGTGACCTACAAACGCAAGTAGGTCTGGTATTTAATTCACCTGAAAATCGATTAGAAATTACATCGCAATTAGTAAGAGTTTAACAATGCCTTTACCTAAGAGAGGCGTGGCAAAACGATTATAAAAGAACGCGCAATGCTATCGCCAAGTTTATCTTCCGTCATTTAATACTAGCGGTCACGCGGAAAAGAATTATTGGAACGCACATGATCGGACAAACGAGTCCTGCAAAATTAAATGGACAATTATATATAAATATAGTAAGGTGGTATGATAAAAGGGCAGAAAACGTGAATAAGGAAGGAAAACTGCTACTGCGAGTTAATAATTCAGTGCCAATATCCATGAAAGTCAAGAGTCAACTATACGCTTAACCTGATCCCGATATTAAATGTCGTTCATACAGTACAATTACAGAACTGTCACTTGTAAAACAATTAAAAAATATAGTTATAAAATGCATTTTTTATATTACCATAGAATACATGAATACATTTGTGAGAAAAAAAAATAATTTTCGACAATGTAATCTGAACGATTACACTTGTAGTTTCAAATTAACAGACTTATCAAATATTGGAAATGAAAGGTTAGATATTTTTAATATATGTATAGGTATAATGCTTTATGGTAAATAGCGTATTTACAAAAAATTTTAATAGATAGTATAAACATATGAAACTAAAAACAAGGTGTCTACTAAGTATGGATTTTTAAAGTTAGATGCAATATGACGAATAAGTATTCAGATGTCTTGCAAGTCACAACACGAGATTTGAGGGTGATGCAATGCGCAGTAGAGCAAGCCACAAACTCGACATTTTTTGTTTGGAAAGACTGTTCTAATGTACTTTGTCCCGAAAGTACACCCAGATAATTAGACTGCTGGTAAGTGACGTAATTGTTCTTTGTACTAAGTGGTGTTGCGGCTATTTTTCCCGAACCTATACATAACTCGCATCTGGCAAACCAGATCCATAATCCTGAAACGTTTCCTTTTATGTTAATCTGGGCTCAGCACTGTTTTTTTTAAGTACCATGATATGAGGCTTGTTACTTTCATAAACCGTTTCATATATTATACCTGAAAAACAAGATCCTTTTATTTGAAACTATTCCTTTTTTGGATAAGTTTGTCACGAGGCTATAGCCAGCCAGTGCAGCCACTGGAAAGTAACGTCACTGATAATTGGGCTGTGTGGCGTCACTGGTAATTTCCCCAACCCGTCATATAACTTGAATTTGTTCAAACAGTTCCATAGCTTTGAACCGATTCGTTGTTCGGCAATGTTGGCGAAACTAAACGCACCCTGCTGCCATGCCAATTTAGGCAGCTTCCGCGCTTAAATCATCTTCACTCGTGCCTGATCGTGTGAGGTCAGTGCATCGTAGAATTTCTGCCAGAGATTCGTGTGAACGACAATTCATCATTGGGTTATTTCCGGTGTTTCATTCCAGCTCATCAAACTTCTGCATTCAGTTTATCACTATTTCNTATTCGGTTAATCATTATTTCTTACACGTGTGAATATAAATGGCACACCTGATTATGTGTCTGCAACGAGTGTTCTACACAGGAAGTGTAGAGATGGAGTGTGTATACTGGATTACTCCGCGTACGTCCATACTCTTAAACTTCAGATCCACCATACAGATCTACAACGAACTTTTATCCAGCTGTGCAAACCGACTAAGAAGCAAAATTGTTCCAGGTATCCATTATAGTTAATATAGTTGACTTGGGTTTCCAGACATGCAACCCTTCATTTCGTTTAAATTTTAATAGTTTTATCCCTCCATTTCGGTCGATTAAACATTCCAATGTCCAAAACATTATCTTCGGACTTAGCTTTAGCAATTTAAAACGAAATTTTGTCCTTAGTTGCAGAACGGGGTTCTAGATAATCGGCAATCGCTATTGAACGACGTAATAATGCTGTATACCATACGGTTTACAAAAATAATATATAAATGTATATAACGGAAAAATTGCACATTTTAAACATCAGACAATCTCCGTCGGATAGCAGTGGAGACTGACATTGATAGCCTGTGCTATGATTACAAACAACGATTAATTTGGCCCCTTGCCACTTCAGACAACACATGTTGTGTCAATTTCATGCCGTTAAGGTTACCATACGTACTTTCTAAATTTCTTATGCGGATTAGGTTAAAGTGATTTGGTTGACTGCAATATTAATGCCCGTGAAGATACTATAACTGTATATAAAAACGTTTTCTAAATCCACTTTGCGCAAATGTGAAATAGCTATAGTTTAAAATACTACTGTAATAGAGAGCAAAGGAAAAATAATTTCGGACAAAATATGGGCTGTGACAAAGATTAGAACAAAAGAGTTATGGTTGTGCCGACGACCTACGAACATTCCTCAAGTGCGTGTCGTGGGCGGAAGTCGGAAGTTGATCTACCACGCCATGTTGCGATTTCTCCCTTTGCTGGTCAGAGGCAACCCACGAACTACATAAGCGGTTCGTTGCTTGGTACAATCTCGTACATGCCACCAGAGACAGTCTAACACTGACTGCCCTTGGATGTCTTTCTTGTAGCAGTTCCCTAATAATTATTGCCTGTTTTTGTACTGGTTCGCTACAGGGAACACGAGTTTAATAAAAAAAATATTCTGTCATACATCAGTGCATCGCCGTATGTGTAACAAAAGAGTTAATCTGCTCTTAAATTATTAATTTAAAAAAATCTAAGTTCTATATAGTACACGTTTCATGTCACGTGTACTTTTATAATCACCAATCATTATAACTTGACTGTCATCGCAGAATATATTTGGATCTGTATAGTATAATGCCATCATTTCAGAATATTCATTTCACACACTTTTACAGTTTATTGAGTCAGTTATCAGTGAAACTACTTTGACAGAAAGATGTAATTTTACAAGCAGTAATACTACCATAATTACAAAGAATGAGACGTTTAAACATTCACATTACCATTTGTGGTTTTTTTTAAAATACAAAATGCAAAACACTTCACCTCTAAAGTTATTAAGCCCAGATCCAAACACATCAGTTGTCCGTAGAGTAATAAGTTCCCGACACAACTGATCAACAACCATAAATCGGATTTGATGAGGTGTGTGAAATTCAATGAATGTTATTTAATATATGTTAATTTTTAGATATTTTTAACGGGTTGTGAAATAAAGTACAGTTGCAGCACATGTATATAAATAGATAAACATAATTTGACTCGGATTCTTAAAATCAAAATTCGATTGCAAGCAACTAGATTGGGGTTATTTATCAGACGTTATTTATATCCACAGTTAAATCAAGTGTCTGTACACTCGTGTACAATACTGTCAATTATGTAACATAATTCACTTCTGGTTTTGCTGACAAATTTACGTACATTGGGTTCAGTGTGTCCAGTGAGTTTCGTCTAAGGTTTTGCTTGGAAAATACTCGCTTTAATGTTCTGTTTTGCCATATAAGTGTTAAATAAAAAGAGCGTGTATATTTAAAACTTGACTGTAGTCAGTTAATATCATTTTGGATAATGTAAGTAGTGTGTATAAGGGGATACGGGTGCAATGTATTTTAAATGGGGAATTGAGGCTCGTGAGGCTGGATTGCTGAGGCACGCTCCTTCGACATCTTCCTCTGTAAAGAGAATGGGATGGCTAATGACTTGCTTAACATTCTGAATACAATCTTTTATCTACATATGTATATATAATACAATGAAGGAGTCAGACGAAGCAAGAGAAGGGCAGGAGGATGATGTAAAGGAGGGGAAGGAGGGGAAGGAGGAGAAATAACCAAGCATATAACATAACATTTTCGGGGTTTCTTGAAGGCCGATGAAGCGTGCCTCCGCAAGCAAACATCACGAACATCACCTCTGTATTAAAATTAATGGGGCACATAGCCCCATTATACACATTACTGATGTAGTTTGGTTACGTCTTACATACAGTGTTGAAATCATTTCAATGTATTATAAGACTCATGTACATAATACGTCACGTACATTTGAGATGTTTTTCATGTGCTATTTTTATATTCTGTTATTATAATTTAAACCCTATGTATTTATATTATTATGTTTTCAGTATCTTGGGATTCTTAAACTGTTTGTTAGTAACTGTACATAAGTAAACGTAGTTCAATAATGCCTTTAAATTTTGCGTTCATATTTACAGCAATGTGTACCTTTTGTATTTCATTTGCTTAAAATTTGTTTTGTATTTTCGTATTTCAGCTGCATTAGATTTTTTAAAATTTTGTAAAGTAAATCAAAAGTGGAAAAAATTGTTTTGGTTTTAAAAAATTGTTCTCTAATATGAACAAAAATTTTATAATTTTGCTAATGTTGCTTACTTATAAAAATTAATACGAAAATTGATAGAGTTTTGCAAATAATTTGTACATTTATATAAAACGACAAAAAATTTTTATGACAGCAATTTTAATCTCATTATGTTTACTTAATAAAAATAAAATTGTGTGTTTGGTGGCACTATTGGTGCAAACTATTGTTATGTAAACAACATAATCTATCATTTCATGATTTTATTCATTTTCTTCTGTTGTATGTGCAGGTGTGAGATTATTTGTCGTTTGCATTTGAATGGTGGATTCGAGAGTCAAATTTACTTAAAGTTGTTACAGCAAATTTTTCAATAATTAATAACCATATATCGCTACTTTATATTGTTAATAATATCGAGGTTGCGTCTATTTTTGAAAGAAAATTAGTTATATTTTTCTCATTCTTACAAACATGAATATGTTAATAAATGTGTATATGTACGTCTATATATATGTATACATAAAAAGGCTATCTATATAGACAGACAATGTGGAATAAAGTAACCCCCTACCACTTAAGGGAAAGCACAAACCCTTCAACATCATACATGTGTTTGCTGACAATTAGTAAACTAAGTGAATGCAGGTATTAAGACAAATTTAACAATTCGATACACTACATTGGCACAAAAATCATTACTCGTTGTACAAACGAGGGTAACCAATATAATTACTCCAAACATTACTATTACTGGAAGTTTAATCTGTGCTACGAGCTAGGCTCACGCTGTTTCATTCGCTGTAAAAGAAGGCAATTCTGGTTAGATAAATAGAAAATTATTAATCGATTAAGGAGGTTCATTTTAAGTGGCAGGTGGGTTTATATGGCCTACATTGTGCATTAAGTTTACTATCGTATAACATATAAATTGCGTCACACAATGCTACGCACATCACCAAACCACGTACGCACCTAAGTTATTATACACACAAGAGAAGCTTAACATTAAACGTTCACTGGCGTATGTATGAAACAGGATTTAAGAAAAACTTTACCATTTTTGAGTGGAACTTCTTTACGAAAAAAATACAACACAGAAACGATTTCATGATTAAGCAATTTCCTTTTCCTCCTCAAATCAGTATAAATTATGGGCAAAAGTTTTCTTGCATGTGGTTTGTTGTGTACGTCGTAGGTTTTTCTAAGGAGGCAATAGCTTCCTTACGTTTGTGTTTGTGTGTATATATATATATATGTATGTATATATGTGTGTGTATATATATATATATATATATATATGTATATATGTGTGTGTATATATATGTTTATAAGGATTCTTAAAACGACATTTTCAACTGTTGAATACAATCACGATTTTTATATTGGCTTGAAGTATACTCAAACATATTTTTTACTTCGTTTCAAAACTTGTAGTATTTAATTTTCATGGTCACATGAAATAATATAGTTTTGACTGAAATTGTAAGAAAAGTTTCATTAACAGAAGATGTTTATAGTAAGTAAATATCACACCTGCATATTTGCATTAATACAGTTGGTAAACCTGTTAACTTGACGGACTATTGAAGTTTTTTGATCCGGCTACCCGAAAAGAAGTATAGTTCATAAGCAGAATATTTCATCAAGTTAAAATTGATTTTTATATTCAAAATAATAAGTCTATGTAATATTACAGTGACTGATTGGTTTTTTACGGCAAGGGGTTAAAGTGAGATGGCGTTAGAGTAGCCAGAGAATACAGCTGTGACAGAAATGGGAGAACCCAGAGAAATCCCACCAGGTAACGACAACGTCCCTCTCGTTTACCATACGACCCAGCTGGATCATCTTGGTGCCTTAGCCGCCTGAATACTGCGGCAATTGAAAGAAAAAAACGTTANCATATTTGGGCTTCAGATACAAGTTTAAGATATTAAAATAATATCAATTTTTCATTTATTTTTATATATTATTTATTTTTTTACCGATACACACTCCACTTCGTCATCATACACCACATAATACATTGTTACAGATAGTTTATCATCCTGTCGAAAATAGACTCACATTTCTGAAGTTAATAATAAATAACTGCTGAAAAATAACACAGTGAATTTCATACATAGGAAATTATTCAGCTACTTTGAACAATACATGAACACAAACTTAGAAAACAAACTTTAAACAATAGTATCCTTATAAAAGTAAACAGTAAACTTCAAATGAATAATTTTTTCAGATGAAATTCACTGAACTGGTAACTCCTTTTCTTACACCAAAAAGTTCACTTCGAATAGAGTTTAAGAATGTCAAATAAGTTTAAAAATTGTGTATATCACTTTTAATATCGCGGAACTTATGAAACATCCAAAAACTAACAATAGGTCCCAATTTTTATTCCTTTAAAAATTTTGCAAGTCAAGTAACGTAATTTGGAAAATGTATGTAGTGTTATAATAATTCATGCATTACACTTGATCTCTACAGATGTAGGAATAAAGAAAACCTGGATGACAAAATATGACAGAATTGCTTGATTTTTATACGTAAATTTGTAATTAGTAAAATATTATATCACTTAACTATTTAACACATAAGCTGAACTATTAAGAATACTATATTAATGTGAACAAATACACAAGCAGGATAAGTGAAACACCTCCTAAAATCTAAACATGGTAAATAGATATAAAAAAAATGTTTGTTAAAAGTATCAAGAATCTGAATATTTTTAAACACAACTGCAATATTGAATTCATATTACTGCTGATACAGAGAGTGTTAACTTAGTTTAAAACACAAAATAGTTTCGCCGAAGCACATATAGTAACGATATTACTATACGAACATTATTAAGGAATATGTAAAGTTTACACACTAATAGGAGACTATTCAAAACGTGAATGTTAGATAAGAGACGCAAATTGCAAATTCAGAGAAACCTGACGATATTTGCGTACGAAACTACACGTGTTAAGTAACTGATGTAATATTGTGGAAAAATCGTGCATTTATTAAGAGGTCTGATACATTGAAAAAAGGGCTTGTTTGTGTCCGTTATTCTCCTACGCGCTTACTTAAACCATCATTATGTACACGCACAGCATTTTAATGTTCAAATTGCTTAATTTACATTTCTTATCTAGCGATGAATATCGACATTATAACTACGCTTTCGTGATTTCAAATGTTTGGCAAAAAATGCATTTGGAAATAGAAATATTTTTCAAGATATAAGCAACATTGTTTACAAATTCATGCATTTTATGCCATTTCAATGAGTTCCTTTAAATAAAGAAAAAAAATTCAGGGAGATAATTTGGTTCTGTTGCTTGAAACTAACTTTTTCATAGCCAAGTACTGGTTAACCAAACGTACGTAATTAGAGCAGTAAAATATACAAAATTAAACATCATAATCTCCTAGAGCTTCAGTCTGTGTTATGGTTCAATGCTACTGGTAAACACGTTATTTTGGTGTAATTTGGCTTGTCAAAGCCTCCTGTTTTATGCTACCGTGCTAGTCAAAAAGAATAATGTGGAGGCTGGTTTTTTGCATATTTAGTATAACCTAAATATGAGTGCCTTAATAGCATTAATACACTCGACCTACACAGGATTCAAACCAGAAATCTTATTTTCTGAGACATACGTTCTAGTGACCTCGACATATTAACGGTAACTTACAGAGAGTCGGAGCAATATACAGCAGCATTTCTTCAGTCACTTAATGGTCAATCAACTAGAAAACCCCAAATCTTGTTCAATAATTATTTTACAGTTTTCCTTCTTCTGTACTTGTTTTTTATGATAGGACGATCATAGAGAACTTCTTACTACACAATAAAATGTTACCCAACAAATATAATATAGAAAGAGGGCGTCTTAAATTAAACAATAACAGAACACTAAGTAAATTTTGTGCTGTCAAGAATTAATGGTTCACTGAGGTGAAATTTCGATGAGGAATTATTATCATTAATGTCTTACACACTATAAGAAAAACCTCTAACTCCGTGTAACATATTAAGTAATTTCAACTATTCTGGAAACTTTCTTCCAGACTTCAGAGTCGCTGTGCAAACTTTACAACCCATCAATATTGTACTTTTTTTAAATTACCTCAAACTGTTAAAAATGTGCTATTTCAACAGAGCACGAAGAAACAGTAAAAACTTATTCACTCATGATGCTCAAATATTGTGTGGTTTTAAGCTCGTTTCCTTTAATGTTTCATTATTATTTCATCAAGCGTCTTTCAAAAGGTAAAAATGTTTAAAAAAAGTTGAATTATAAAGAGCAGTGTGCCCTACAAAACTTTGTGATGAAATAACACGTAGCATTAAATTACACCAATCAACAGTATAATTTAAGTTGCAAAAATTATCTTATATTCGGGTGTTTAGCATTTCTTTACAATAAATTAGGCGTTTCATCGTTCTTCAGCCCACTTTACATAATTTTTTAAAAATTAAAATATAGAAAATAGACAATGCATGTCCAGAGAACAAAATTGTTAAGAAAATTGGTGTTCTTTGACCTAACGGACATGTCTGGGACCAGGATGATGGAGGTTGCATTTCCATAAAATAGTTGCAGACTCGACAGGCAAAAAGTGCTGTAATGAGTCAACTGCAAAATACAATTTCCACTTAAAGGATTCCTGTTCGTGTGCACAGTCAAACTAAATGTGTACAGAACATTGAAAGTGCCGGTGTTGTGCAAATACCGTTGTAGTGAAGAAAGTTATGTTGCCCATCCAGAAACAGTAGATAATTTTGTTTCCGATAAGGATATTTTTAGTGATGGTAGTGACGAGTTCATAGACGTAAAGTTAACAATTAAATAGAAGATTGTGCGCACTCTGGGGAGAAATGCTGTAGAAATCGCCTCAAAACAGGCGAAAGTGCCCTAAGACATCCCAGTGGAAGGAAACCAGAAAAGCAAAGTTACAAATAGTGCCATCTATTAAATAATTCTGATTTGTTTTAGATTTCTGTGGTGATGTGCAGTCTGTCATTTTTAATTATATTACTTTGATATGAAATATTCGTGAAAATATCATATGGTTACATAATAATGTTAACGATAGTACTAATTTAAATAATTATTTTTGTACCCATTAATGTTTTAAAATTGACGGGTATACCGGAGAGAAGGCGAATGCCGACGTCGGATAAAAATTACAATCACTATATTGATAAACGATGCACTTCTGTCGTCAATTTTTAGTATTGATTGGCTCACTCTAGCATTTTTCGACACAAAAATATTACATTTAACTTAATAAGAACCTAATATGTAGGAAATAAAAACTCCCACAAGATTTGTCACGACAATCTTTCAATTAATGTGCAAACATTTATGGTACGCCCGTCACAAGTTGGCCGTACGTAAATAAATTTTGACAACCTATTTCCTCTTGCTAATTTATTTACGTGTGTTATAAATAATAAATTTTTTACCTGCATTTAACGATTCTACTATTCAAGGTTGACAAAGTTATCAGACAGTTGAGCCGCCATATTTAAAAACCATTTTGAGAATTAAAGTTACCTATTTCGATGCCCAGTTAGTAATATTCGTGATCAGCGGTATCTAATTGACAAAATATGCAAAGGCTCAGAGTATGTTGGACTTGAGCCCACATATGTGTCTGGCTCACATACTTAAATATTTAAGTAACAGTTGCTCTGTTTGGAAGTTATCCAGCAAACCTGTAACACGGCTAGCGTGTTTAAAATTAATTTTTACTATTTAAACACTTAGAAGTATAGAAATAAAAAGATTCTATAAGGAACACCCCTAAGCTGGATATATGCCCTATAGCAAGCAGGTAGAAGAAAGCCTTAAGATGTTCTAAGGTAATAACTTTTACATTACTTTCGCTTAGCTGCTGTGTCGTATAGGATGCTCTTGTAGACGCCATAAGATTCTCTAGGACACCAGTTTCTCGGTAATGCCAATGAAATAAATTGGCAAAAGACAGAAATGGCGAATTAACACGATGTTTCAAGCCAAAATAAATGAAGGAAAACGGAGAATTTAAGACATGTAACAAAGGCCTATTTTGATCAAAATTCTCGTTTCTGTTCACCTGTTCCGTGGCGTAAAGATATGGACACAGAACACTTAGGTTTCTCCACTGCTTCGCTATGTTTACGGCATCGCTGTAGGTATCATATATTTCTAAATTCTCTAAAAACATTTTAGTGACTGGCTCGTTTGGGTCAACCAAGATCAAAAACTTTTCTGAATCTGCAAACGATACATTCTCGGACAACTTGAAGCTGATAGCTGTCATCATATGTTGTACTTCGTCAAGTGATCTGATATCAGGGTAATATTCAGGGGACATTATACGACTAGTGAAAGAGCCAGCGTATGAATTGTTAAACAATATTTGAAAAACCATCGCGGAAACTAGGAGCAATCGATGTGGCAAAGATCTAAATTTATACCAACTATAACCTAAAAAAATAATCCTGAAGATTTCTAGTAACTGAAAGTGAGGATGATGACGACGACAGCCGAAACAATAGAGTACACAGGAAGCCAACATCAAAACAAGAACAAACACTACATATGAAATCCACGTATCAAAATAAAATGGTAGAAACACATTCATCCATAAAGGCATGAGCTCTGCTTTGGGCACGAGAAAAACCAAACTATCAATAATAAATGGATAAGTAGACATCCTTAATAAATCTATGTCCGATAAAATAGAAACGACGATAGACCAATCTGGTTCATTTCCAAATGAGTCAGGCAAAGTCCATCGCTTTGGAGTTTCATGCAGAACACTATTTTTATTTATCGTGCTAAAATTAAATTCTTTACAGAAATCGTTTAACACATCTATGACCATTCCCTTGTAAGATACTTCACCAATTTCTGACTTGGTTTCATAGGCATAAGGTGGAAAATGATATTTTAATATGTTTAATGGGTACTCGTTTGTGTCAAACATTTTGTGTTTTCCGAAGCAGGCAAACGAACTACACAGTAAGAATCTGTTATAAAACGGATTAAATGTTAGCATGCGTATAGGGAATTCATTTGGCTTTGTAAGTTGAGAACTAGTTTCGTGCCCAAATACAGCAACACAGTTCAGTATCTCGAATTGCACCCAGTATATCCGCAGTATGTCCTTAATTTTTTCGGGCGATCCCTGCACAATATTCGTAAATATCAGCATAAACCGAGAACTGACATCCCAGATATTTGTGTTCATTAACTGGGAAACTGCTTCTAGGAAAAACCCCTTTCCGTCGTCGTTTGATATCATCGTGAATCCCACCTGTCGGCGACCAAAGTTGTTTAGTCCTGAACATGTCCCAACATCAGACACTGAGCCATTACAAGCACTATTCCTCACATAAACAGTCATGTCGCTTTGCGACTGCAAGGAACTAAGAATACCGCCTTGTACTGCATTAGTATTGTCGTCCACAGAAACAACGACAGTGTTGCACACATTTTTGAAATTCTCCTCAAAGAGCTTTGTTACTGCGGAGACAAAATATGCTGTTTTGACACTGCTGTTAGGCAAACTGACACCAATTTCTTCTGTGGCAATTGGATACACACGAGTCAGAGCATTTATTACTAAAGTGAAGATTGCTTTCATTCTTGCAGAAGACGTTTAACCTGAAAAGAAAGAAAATCATGTTGGTCAATTTTTATGATATCGACTTCATTTTACATTTAAGCTATTACAACCTTCCATACTGGTCATCATGCATGTTTTATTGCCCTCATTATCTTTCAGTATTCAAAAAACTGAAATAAGTTACCGTATGTGTGAATAATATATCCTAGGACAGGGACTGGAGGCTCTGGCGTCATGGAGCCATACATCATCTAGAATTCCGCTATCTTGGATCATGTTCAGCTGGCATCTTGGATTCCGACATATTGGATCCTTGACCTTGTCCATTGTTGGCAATTTTGTTTCTGGTCGCAAGATTATTTTCAGTTGCCATTTTGTTTCCGCCTACCATTTTGTTTCCTAATTACTCACCTTCTTTCAGCCTCTGCCATCTTGGATTCGCTCCGCTGTAGTTCTCTTTCTGTCCACTAAAGTGCACCACTGATCCGTGTAATGTTGTTTATTGATACTGGTGTGTGTCACCGTAGTCCACCATCTTGTGTCAGCCTGTCTTTCGTTCAATGCCGCCTGCTAGAGGCACTAGTGTATCTCTCGCTCGGCCGCCATGTTAATTAAAAAATGGCCTGCTGTGGGTGCTGCTTTTTTTAAATTTTCGCGAATCTCAAAAGATTGTCTGGAGAAGGGAGGGATCGAACTGCCGCATCTTTCGTTGAAAGCGTGGTGGAGGCCTTGGTCTACTAAGCTATCGGGAATTGTGCTGGGATAAGAGTTGAAGAGAAGTAGGTGCAAATCAATTGTATGGGAAAAAATTATATTTTGAAAAATTAAAATTCTTGTTTTTATGGTTATTCTAGGAAAATATTTTGTTATAATAAAATTTTGGTCCCGTTTCTTAATTTTTTTCTGTTTAAAAATTGTGAACGGATGAACTTAAAAATAAAATATGAATGTATAAAAGATTTTTACTGTTTCATTTGCATTTTTATTTCGGTTTTTATTTACTTTTATTTATGAAAGATATTTCTTTTATGTTTGATATCCATCCTTCGATTTGGAACTGCTCATCCTTGCTGAAGATGTCAGCAAAGAAACCTTCAACACACCAACCTATGTAATTAATAATGTGTTCACGACAGGTTAACAAAAAATATGCAAAAAAAAATTTTGGGGTGTACTAAAACTTTAAAAAATGTTCTATCACGAAATATACTAAAAATTATCAAATACTACAGCCCTAAACTTTTGTGCCTTTTTAAAGTATATAATACCATATGCTAAAATAAGATATCAGCATATTCAAAATGCAAAAGGTTATATTAAAAAATTCATACACAAAATATTTGTCACGTGGTTTCAAATACTGAAATTTAATATTAGCGTGAAGATACAGAGGTTCCCTTACTGACCTACAGATGTGACCGCAACACGACTTGAGACACAACTCCTGGAATTGACAGGACCTACGACTGTGCCCAGTGGAAACATATAATAGCAAAATAGAATATAGGGCGGAAATGCTCCACTGTTCGTTGACATGCCAAGCGCGAACCTTTTTTGAGGGGACTTGACGCATTGGATTCCAATTATTACACAAAATAAAATTAACGTGGTAAAAAAAAAACATCGTAACATTGAGTATGCACACGAGACAATTGGTAAAAAAAATAATCTGCTAAAATCTATTGACTTCGTTGACAAAATTTAATTAACCAGTTAATAAAAGTTTACACAAATAACATACCTTCGAGAGTAAATACTCGAATCAAAATTGAAGGCGACTGTAATTCCTCAAACTCTCTCAATAAACGCAAAATGGAGTCGAACAAGAAGTGTACACGGATATGCGGACGGGAAGCCCTGATACCGAAGTGAGAGATTTCCCACGCTCCAGCTGTTATACAACGTAGCCGAGTGGAAGGGAGGCGCCGATTGATCCAGGAGAAATTTTGACAGAAACGATGAGAAATATAAGGTAACTGTTTTGGAAAGGGATTTTTATTGGTTGTCTTCTCCTCGCACCCTTATTATTTTCTCATAAGCTATGTAGGGATGGCAGCAGTGGGAAAATATCAGGTGAATATCTGTAGAGCCACATCGGTTGACGCCACAGGTAGGGGAGCCTCATCCTCTTCCTTCCCCACCTCATGTAACACTTAACGTTATTAAAATCTTTAAAAATTATTTCAATAAAATTTTTATTGCAAAATTTTAATTTTCGCGTGATAGTATGTAGGTTTCTTTCGGAAAATAATAATGGTCGAGTGTGCTGTCAAATGCTGTAGTTACAGTGTATGAAAGCGTTTATTGAGCCCGATACATTCGCCGGCCGAGTACATACACCCACGTGCGTGCTCGCGCGGGCGAGAGCAGGCATCGCCTTCACAGCGAGACAGGTGGTCGTGACTTATCTGACGCCGAGCGTGAGTTATCTCTGCCGGCGGCGAGAATTGTCGTCGTCGCAGCAATGCGCAGCGTAAGACCAAGCTGCACGCGTCCCAGCAGTGGCGCGGGAGATACGTGCAGTCTCTCCCGCGCCACTGCCGCTTTAGATGTAAAATAATGACAGTATTTCACATGCACAAATAAACTTACCCCGAGTCCAGATAGGCATTAAATGAGTTATCGTATTGGAAATAGTGCTACATCAGATTACCCATTAGTGAAATTGCATTGCTAGTCTTGTGCAGATGAATGGGAATAAGAGACGTTGCATTTCTTGCTTCCCCAGATATAACACCACATGTGCACAGAACTATGTATCATTCCACACCGGAAAACACTGCACGTTTCAATTTGCGAGCCAAGGATTCAGTAAACGAACTATATACGTTTTGTGATATTTTATTTTTAATATGTACTATGTATATGAACAATTCTGTAGTATTACAGTCATATATATTTTTAAAATGTGTAAGTGGCAGAAAAATAACTAAATGCGGCGTCTCGTATAGTAATTTACACATTAAAACACAGCTCAGGTCTCAGGTGGACATTAGAGTGTTTCTAAGCTACATTGGAGAGTTTGCGTATGGGTGTGTCATGTTTTGAATAGTCAACATCATCCGTATTGCATACACAAATACAGCAATGTCACATATACTGATTTACACATTGAAACGCAGTTCTATTCGCGGGTTTTAAAAAATCACCACATGTATTTGGTTTTACCTGTATGTGTCGGATATCACAAGCATTTTATACTTGTACTATGTACCTTATTTTAACAGGCTTTTCTTACACTGATGACTACATTTTATATGTAAATTAGGTAAATAGTCGTGTATTAAGAAATACGCTGACAAATGTCTTTCGTTGTCCCTTTGACGTAATTTTATTTGTATGAAAATTGATATTTAGCATTTCTTCGGAATTGTCTTTAATGTCGTAGCAGGCAACTGCTATCATAACGTAATATCCACGGACAAACATGGAGAAAAATTAACGCATTATCTAACACAATATCAGAGGTAGATTTAAGCAATCTTCTCGGGAAATAAAGGAGGTTGGCGGTTGTCTATGAAATATCCGTAACATGGTAAATTCCAATTCTTATACACTTTAGCATTGCAAGCAATTTTGTTGCCCTTTCTGGGTTACTTGTATGTGTTATTATGTAAATGCTTTCTCTGTATTAAAAAAAAAATTACAAAAATATTTTACAATTTTTTTTATCAATATATTTTATGGTCGTCATATTGTTGGGTTTTTTTTTTTTGGACTTTAAGTGCATCCTATCTAGATAAGTCAATCTTTCCGGCAAAGTGTAATCCCCCGACGCTCAATACTGCCATAAATAAAGATGATCGTTTCACCCTTGTTTAGCTCCAAGAGTTCATCGGTGCTGTATGATAGTGTTACATTCGGCCTAATGGTGTACACTGTGCAGGTTTCACCATCGCACTGGATTACAATCATAAAATAAACTTTAATTAGCTTTTGGCGTTCGAGATGCTCGGTTTGTATGCAGAAACCAGGGTGTAGTAGAGGTGGGCATGATTCACACTTCGCAGGCTTCTTGTGCTTTTCACAGCATCCTCGTACAATGGATCGCCCAGCCAGTATTCTACTCGCCGGGACCCAGGCATGCATTTGGGATAACACTTCACCATACCTGACTCGAAGAAGCTGGTGTACTTCACCATGTCCAACGAAGATCGGGGTGGGGTGCGATAAAAGTAGCTGAGGCGGGCATCAACAAACTGCTGCAGGGGGGTGGGGGGCAATAGTTGTTTAAGTGGAGCCCTCGTGTGCTGGAAAGTGATCGTCACATGTCGTCGAGGTGAAGATAGTGCAGGTGTTGGTTTGGAAACCTGATGTGAACATCTGCATGAGGTCGATTGTCACTTGGTCTACTAAGCCATTGATGTTTTTCACTGCACGGACCCTTGTATATGGATGAGGTGGTGCTGGTGGTGGCTGCTGTTGCTTTGCGACGTAGCGCCTTGCACCAGCTGCGGGAACGAGGAGTGTCTGGAACGGAAGTGGTGCAGTCTTCGAAGCACTCCTTGTAGGGAAGGCAGTCGCGAATATCTTCGTCTTGCTGCAGCTATGCTGGAAGTCTCTGGTACACTAGGTCCCGAGGCCTTTTACACGCTGGTATATGTGTGCAATAGTGGGGGTAGGCGAAGGTGCTTGATTTGCTCAGACAAACTAGCCAATGCAAATTGGTATGGGTTTCGAAGGTGACGAGGGGGAAGAGGGGTTTGGTGTGGGGAATGAGTGGATGGGAAGAATGTCGAAGGAGGGTGTGGGGTGACAGAGGTCCAAGTGGGTCATAATGGCATCGGGTGTGGTTCGGTGGGCCAGGATGGATGACCAGCTTAAACAACAAGAAACTTCACTGAAGAATAATATTTTAATGATTAAATATAAACTTGTAATAAATAAAGAAAAGATTAATACTTTAAAAAAATTTAAATTAAATTTTAAGTGCATTATTTTATAATTTTAATGGGAAAACATATTCTAACGAAAGTAACTGAAAATATTATTATTTCACATTATTATTCTGCAATAATCATGGCAATAAAAATTAATATTATTTTTAATATGAATTTTTTTTTATACAAAATATATTACATCCTCCTTTTATCCCCTTGTCCTAGCACAGGCCCCGAAAGCTCAGTCGGCTAGGGTGTCCGCCCAGCTGGACCCAAGGTCCGGTAGCGAGAGCGTTATCAGTGCCGCTAGCAGGCTGTATTTCAATGGAGGACATGTGGAAACAAGAGGGTAGACGATGGTGGCACACTAGTATCAAATAACAAAATATTGCAGGTATCAGTGGTGTACTCTAGTTGACAGCGAGAGAAATACAGCAGGCGAAATTAATGATGGCCGAGGCCAAACGAAGGTGAGTAATCGGGATAAAATGATGGTAGGCGAAACAAGATAGGGCGGAAGCAAGATGGCGACCATATATACAATAACCGACAAAGGTCAAGGTTAAGGACACAAGATGGTGGAATCCAAGGTGGTGGCTTTATTGTCATCCAAGATCGCGTAATCCAAGTTGGTGGATTGTGCCACGGTGCCACAACCCCCAGCCTTGTCCTCCGACATATTATTCTTATCTAATTGTCTTATTCGGGAATGAATGTTAACCATGCATTGTCAACATAGACATAGGTTAGTTGACTAATTTTTATATTCAAACTTTTTGGAGGAGATTATGATTCTATTAAGAGCTATATTCATTGTCAGTCTCTGACACAAGCTGTTAGCCGATATTTCTTACCTGCTGCAATGTATAATTTACCTGGCCTATTATTGTGATAATACATTGCTTACAGGTGTTTAAAAAACTCATTTCACCCATTATCGCCACTATATTAGGAAAAATAGCTAGTCACCCTTGAGGAATGGGCTGTAATATCAGAAATATTATTGAATTATAAAATACAGTTTATGTAATTTATGTTACTTAAAGTGTCGCAGATGTAACTCGTCTGGACGGAATTTATTGTTCAATGTTTAGTTAACATTAAATAGTATAATTTGTAGTGTGTAGTTGTCTTTGCTACGTAATAAGACAGCAAATGTTGAAATTTGTGGGGGAAGGAAAAATATGATTTTGTAAATTAGATCTTTCAATAATGATAGCGCTCATACAAAGTATGAAACAATTATCTTCAGAATTTTTGGAATTGGAGAAGAATTGAGAATAGAGGATTTGAGAAGGAAGATATGTAAATGCCCCACAATAAAGGGAGATGTTACGTAGAGTGGGGCACATGTCTGGTAAGTCGAAGAATGATAAATAAAATGTTATGGAAAAGTGTTGGGGACGGGAAGTGGAGGCATTTTTAAAGCTTAATGACAATGGCGCTTACGAATTTCTGTAGGCATATAAATGGATTGTATCCATTAACGAAAATATGCCTAAGAACATAAAAAATAAACTGAAAGCGAGGCAAATCCCAGTTTATGGACAATAAAAAACTAGGAACTATAGAACACCACAGCAGTCAGTAGAACCTTCACCTACGAGCGGCAGGAAACAAAATGGACCCAAAAGTTGACTTAATAAATGACAATGAACACAAAAAATTGCAATAACGAATCGGACATACATCCTCTGATATTGTTAAATTCAATGTTGTTGGTTATCGTTGTATACTTGGTGCGTTTTTTCCACGAATTCTCTTGCCCAATTTATTTCCGGTCGCTTATTGGTATGTGTCCCATTGACTGTTATGTTCTAGTATACTCCCTACTTTTCTAGAGACTTTTCTTCGCCAATGCGCCCCCGATATAACGAAGCTATGGAAAGAAAAATTTACGAAAACAGGCCGAAAATGTTTGTAAAGACAAATGATTTTATGAATAATTTTTGGGTAATATTTTCGTGTAGAAGAAAAAAGGACAAAGTAAAAATAATTTAAAATAATATATTGTTATCATTAAGGACATGTGCACAAACCTGTAGATTTTTAAGTATAATCAGGCATGTTTGTGAAGGTTTTTAACTGGGTATCGTAAAAAATTGGCGAAAAAGGATGTGTTCCAATAGAACAATTAACGCACGACCACTAAGCAGAAACATTTCATAAAAGTGTTTCAGGTTGCGAACTTTGAACTTCTGATGTTTCTGTAATTAAAAATGATGTTGATTTGTACGTGTCATGGTAAATCATTAACTAACGACCCGAAAAATGCGTATAGAATAAAGGCCAAAAAATACTTAAGTACGCAAAGAACACAGGCCACACTTGTCTTGGTCCAAGAGCCACGACCAGTCATCATATATGTAATAAGGCAGTGTAGACAGAGACGAGAGATAAGTAAACATTGAAATAGTCTTCCCGTCAGACCGGTGGTAAAATTAGCAGGCTTCTATTGGTTCTGGTGCAATGTGTTTAAATGGAGCGATTTGGTTGGTTGGCAAATGTAGCTCGGAAGTTCCCGGGTATGTTCGGGCATTTCCGTCATCAGTGTTCCACGACTAAGCTCNCATTTCCGTCATCAGTGTTCCACGACTAAGCTCACCTCTCAAAATTTCTCGAGAAATGCTCTCCCGCACCCATGTTTCCGCAAACGACTACAAGGGCGACAAATTGTTGAGTTCGAAAACATCGCCCTGTTGTAAATTAAGGAGAAAAATAGATCTTAAGAACATTTTGCGAAAAAACTCGCTTAGCGACGAACAGCCTTTAGCAGATTCATTGAACCAGTAAAGTGGCAGAACTATCACTCCTTCTTTATAAAAGACGGTCGAACATACGCTAACTAAAATGCGCCAAAATGTAGGACAGAAAAGAAGTGACGGCCAACGTACGTTACTTGCCTCGTCATATGATGGCACACGGGCCAATTACATTGTGCTTGATAAGGCAACTATATCAATAATCACAATAAATTTCCCCTGTCGTTTCATTCATTCTCTAGTGTATTATTTCTTCATGCGCAG
>NQII01010575.1:3556-34998 GCA_002778355.1 Clitarchus hookeri
TTTTCTCGGGGATCTCCCGTTTCTCCCCGCCCCTCCATTCCAGCGCTCCACCGCACTCAACTCGCTTCGCCCTCTTCGGCTTCTAAGAGCTCGATATCAAGAGCCGTCCAAGTCTCTTGACGTTCTGAGTCACGCGATCAGTGGGTTCCGGACTGAGATCGCTTCAACCTCCTGCAACGTGAGCGTCACGACTTGTCGGTCATCACGAGCCCGACAATGATCCTCCCGGCCTGCCACTTAGTGTGTCGTGGGCGTGGATATCTGCGCCCACTTGTTTGTTGCTAGCATCTGCAGGCTCACTGGAGAAAAGTAACAAAAATGCACCGACTTTGTCAGTAACTGGTTCACGATCTCAGACGCTGCACTCGCGAGGTTTTTCTGAAACAACAGAATGTGTAAGATTTCCCAAAAATATGCTTTAAATAGAAAATTCTGGTATAAACAAAAGTATTTTGTGGAAATTTGAACTGTCATATTTTTCTGCGGCGTACAATCACATTTTTGTTAGCTGTTTCATAGATTTGTAATCACTGGCTAAAAAAATTTCTCTGCCAAACAATTATTTTGTTTGCCACTAACAATTTGGCCGATCAATTTTCACAAGTTGTGTGTAGGCCTAGTAACCTCTGTAATGTAATTGGTTGGAAAAAACAACATTTTTAATTCAACGAAATTTATTTTTACATCTGATACGGGGATACTCCAAGCACTACGATAAAACCCTTGAACTGTATAAACTCCAGTCTCCCCCTACAGCACATGCAACTTCTCTGTTGATGTCAAGTAAGATGTTTCGTGACTATACACGTAAGCTGTTTGATTCTCCATCAACATTATAAAGAGAACCAATTCAATTTAAATTATATATATATGTGTGTGTGTGTGTGTGTGGTGTGTGGTGTGTGTGTGTTATTTTTAAGGCAAGTGGTGGTAAAAAAGGGGGCGAGGGGGAGTTTGTTTTCTTATATTTATTTTGTAAAATCATTCTTTAATATTTATTTTTGTCACTTTCCCAAATCTACACGCAACAAGTTATTATAAAACACGATATTCATATGAACAAAAAATGTGTTTTACAATACTCTCTTTTTTTTTTAATGGCGATTAAAGTTTATTTTACCGATTTTAGCATCAGAATTGCATGTACGAATCTGCACACATGGAATGTGACCCAAATCGTTCTTTAAAAAGAATACTCGCTTACTGACATCCAAACACCGAACGTTTGCCATCTTATTTACAACCTTATATGGATACAACAGCTATGAGGCCTAAATTTAAAATTCTTAGATATCGTCTATTCGCGGTTTCTTCGCAATTTTTTTAATATAATCTTTGAAAAATCATCCCAAATATGACGTGTTTGGTTATTTCCTAAATATGCCATGTATCACAAGCGTTTTGTACTTCAGTTAACGTAGAAATGGGTTATTTTTGGTTAGTTTAAACTTTTAATTATGCTTCATTTGTAAATCATAATATTTCATTTATAATAAATATGAATTCAACAGTGAGGAAACAGGTGTGTTGGTGATGCCTAGTAAGAAACAATTCTTATGCAAAATATTATTACACTGAGTTCGCACGAATTCGGAGCGTTGTCCCTTTGGAATTGGCTAAGCTTTGTTGGCATGAGGTGGAGGAATATCCTGGAAGTATAACTTTAGCAGGACTTCAGAAAATTTGGAAGTTACCGTAAATGGATTACAATATGTTTTTTTATAATTTTGATATGGCGTACTAAACTTTTTTTTAATTCTTGTCTCCTCAAAAAATTTATTTTTGGTTTTTCGGGACTATTACTTAGCATGAACTACAATCTAAACATATTGGCAAAAAAACAATAATAAAACTGATCTGTCAACCAAACTGATGCACACTTGCCACATCAGGTTCAAAGCTTCGTTTTATCCATCTACTCCTTGGCAGGCTTTCAACATAACAGGGTATCATGCCAGCCATGATTACCGACAAAATTCACCATTTTCAGACGAGCGCTACACTATCCAAATATTTTCAGATAATAAAANGCAAAAAAGAAATATTACAAGTTATGATAAATACTTATGCGTGGCAAAACAATAAGAGTTTAGGCGAAGGGGGGATTTGTTTCTGGTTACTGAAGAATAGGCGCTGATGAAAACAACGGCGTAATGTTATATGTAAATGCCAAACTGTCGATAATCTCTCGTAGAGTGGCACTTCCAGGCAAACTTTATCTCATGTTATTTTATTGTAGTGAGGTCTACGTAACACGTGTATGAGCAAGAAAGAAAATGATAGAAGAAGAGTCTCCCGATCGCTGAAGACAATGAAACGCCCAGGGAGAGAACGCGGTGCTCAAATTTAGAGGGGCCGCGGTGGCGTAGTGGTTAAACTACTCACCTCCCGCCTAGGCGAACCGGGTTTGANTCCAGGCAAACTTTATCTCATGTTATTTTATTGTAGTGAGGTCTACGTAACACGTGTATGAGCAAGAAAGAAAATGATAGAAGAAGAGTCTCCCGATCGCTGAAGACAATGAAACGCCCAGGGAGAGAACGCGGTGCTCAAATTTAGAGGGGCCGCGGTGGCGTAGTGGTTAAACTACTCACCTCCTGCCTAGGCGAACCGGGTTTGAATCCCAGCGAGGTCGCTCCCAGACGATGCCACCGGTCGGTGGGTTTTCTCGGGGATATCCCGTTTCTCCCCGCCCCTCCATTCCAGCGCTCCACCACACTCAACTCGCTTGGCCCTCATCGGCTTCTAAGAGCTAGATGTCAAGAGCCGTTCAAGTCTCTTGACATTCTGAGTCATGCGATCAGTGGATTCATGCGATCACTGAGATCGCGTCAACCTCCTGCAACGTGAGCGTCACGACTTGTCGGCCATCACGAGTCTGACAATGATCCTCCCGGCCTACCACTCTGTGTGTCGTGGGCGTGGATATCTGCGCCCACTTGTTTGTTGTTAGCATCTGCGAGCTCACTGGAGAAAAGTAACAAAAATGCACCGACTTTGTCACAAGGTTTTTCTGAAACAACAGAATGTGTAAGCTTTACCAAAAATATGCTTTAAATAGAAAATTCTGGTATAAGCACAAGTATTTTGTAGAAATTTGAACTGTCATATTTTTCTGCGGCATACAATCACATTTGTGTTAGCTGTTTCATAGATTTGTAATCACTGGCAAATTTTTTTCTCTGCAAAACAATTATTTTGTTCGCCACTAACAATTTGGCCGATCAATTTCCAAAAGTTGAGTGTAGGCCTAGTAACCTCCGCAATGTAATTGGTTGGCAAAAACAACATTTTTAATTCAACGAAATTTATTTTTACATCTGATACGGGGATACTCCAAGCACTACGATAAAATCCTTGAAGTTTATAAACTCCAGTCTCCCCCTACAGCACATGCAACTTCTCTGTTGATGTCAAGTAAGATGTTTCATGGCTATACACGTAAGCTGTTTGATTTTCCATCAACATTATAAACAGAACAAATTCAATATATATATTATATATGTGTGTGTGTTATTTTTAAGGCAAGTGGTGGTAAAAAAGGGGGCGATGGGGGATTTTCTGATGGAGCAATACACATGTTTGTTTTCTTATATTTATTTTGTAAAATCATTCTTTAATATTTATTTTTGTCATTTTCCCAAATCTTCACGCAACAAGTTATTATAAAACACGATACTCATATGAACAAAAAATTTGTTTTATAATACTCTGTTTTTTTTAATGGCGATTAAAGTTTATTTTTTCCATTTAAGCATTAGAATTGCGTGTACGAATCTGCACACGTGGAATATGACCCAAATCGTTCTTTAAAAAGAATACTCGCTTACTGACATCCAAACACCGAACGTTTGCAATATTATTTACAACCTTATATGGATACAACATCTATGAGGCCTAAAATTAAAAATATTGGGTATAGTCTATTCGCGGTTTCTTCGCAATTTTTTAATAAAACCTTTGAAAAATCATCCCAAATATGACGTGTTGGGTTATTTCCTAAACATGCCATGTATCATAAGCGTTTTGTACTTCTGTTAACGTAGAAATACGTTATTTTTGGTTAGTTTAAACTTTTAATTATGTTTTATTTATAAATAAAAATATTTCATTTATAATAAATATCAATACAACAGTGAGGAAACAGGTGTGTTGGTGATGCCTAGTAAGAAACAATTCTTATGCAAAATATTATTACACTAAGTGCGCACGAATTCGGTGCGTTGTCCCTTTGGAATTGGCTAAGCTTTGTTGGCATGAGGCGGAGGAATATCCTAGAAGTATAACTTTAGCAGGACTTCAGGAAATTTGGAAGTTACCGTGAGTGGATTACAGTATGTTTTTTTTTTAATTTTAATATGGCATACTAAGCTTTTTTTTAATTCTTGTCTCTTCAAAAAATTTATTTTTGGTTTTTCAGGACTTTTACTTAGCATGAACTACAAGCTAAACATATTGGCAAAAAAATAATAATAAAACTGATCTGTCAACCAAACTGATGCAACTTGCCACGTCAGGTTCAAAGCTTCGTTTAATCAATTTATTCCTTGGCAGGCTTTCAACAAAACAGAGTATCATGCCATTCATGATTACCGACAAAATGTACCATTTTCAGACGAGCGCTACACTATCCAAACATTTTCATATATTATAAAAAAAAGTAAATACTAAAATGGCACTTATTTATACAAAGTTACGCACACAAGGACCAACAAGTACAGATATATTTTCGTCACTGGTCATATTTGACCTGTAAAGCCCCCTACCCCCCTCCCGTAGGGACAAACAATATATGTGTGTACGCCACTGTAACCCGCCCCGCAAAGGCCGTAAGTTACAAACAAAAGTAGAACAGTAACAGCAGCGTTGCAATAACATGACAAAAGAAGACGGAGACGGAATGTCTTCCGATCACACAGGTGAAGGCGATTTCCAATCGCAGGAAGCAGGTTGGTGGGTGGCGCACTCTTCCACCACACCCATCGCTGTCATCAAGAGCACGAAGTTGCAACAGCGAGCACTCCGAAGGCCTAGGGGCGTGACGTACGTAGCTCTTATATTGAAAACAGGCCATCGCTGCTCTTTTGTATTCCCCTTGCGACAGAGCGGAAGAGAGCAAGCAGCCCCAAGACTAGCTGGAGGTGAGGCGAGAGAGCTCCCACCACAAGACATGCTGTACGTGTGCAGGAAGAGAGTTCTTCTGTAGCCGCCGTCGGTAACGGTTCGGGTTTTTGGGCCTGGGCATCAGGGGCCCAACGTCATTGTGTGTGCGTGTGCGTGCGTGTGTGTGGGTTTGTGTGCCGTCTGAACGTTTGTCGAGTTTTCTGGACTTTCAATTTTCGGCTTTTTCGTGTTGCTGACGTTTTCGCCGTGGTGTTTGCGCACGACGTACTCGTTATTTTTCGAGATTTATCGTACTACTGGCTATACGGGCTTCGTTCCTAAGGCCAGGCNGCACGACGTACTCGTTATTTTTCGAGATTTATCGTACTACTGGCTATACGGGCTTCGTTCCTAAGGCCAGGCGCATTTTCCGCCACATTAGATTAGAGAGAGCGAGAGAGAGTGCAGGTAGTGCGCGTGATCATGTTTCTACATGCGCTGCCCGTTCGCCTGCATCTATTAAGTAATCCTAGATTACTTCCAGGAGATATGGAGCCTGTACACGTCTAAAACTGTACAGTTTAAGAAGAGGATAACGAAGGGATAGCCCCAGGATCGGTCATTCGACCCATTCTATAGAACATCCTATTCGACGGATTTTTGGAATTGGATTTCCCGCCAAGTTGCACAGTATTTGGCTATGCTGATGACGGACTGATTCTAATATCTGGAAGAGCTCGAAGATAACTGGAGATAAAAGCTGCTGATATAATATAAAGCAATGGGCGGAAAAACTGCAAAAACAAAGCCCATGTTGTTGAAAGGAAGATTAGGCAGACCACCTGCTGTGCGTTTTGGCAGGGAATCTGTGCAACATGTGAGTGAGATCAAATATCTGGGAGTAATATTGTATAATAAGAACAGTTACCTGGAACATATTTAATATGTTTCTACAAATGCCATTTTTGTGTTCCAACAATTGAAAAGCATTGGTAATACCAGTTGGGGATTAAATTTCAGCACTCTGAAGACAATTTACAGAGCAGTGTTTGAAGCTATTATTGCATATGGCACTGTCATGTGGTAAAACAGGGCTCAATTGGAAAGGCATAAAAGTAAATTGGTCAGTGCTCAGAGGGCGGCACTAGTAACAAGGGCATACAGGACAGTATCCAATGATGCAATTCCAGTATTGACAGGAGTGTTGCCAATTGACATATTGGTCAAAGTACGTGGAATTATGGCGGAGAGAGCACGGAATGGAAGATCAAGTAAGGAAGAAAAACAAGATCTTCTGATTGAGTTTACTAGGGAATGGCAAGAAAGATGGTCGAGGTCAGAAAAGGGAAGAGTTACCTTTGAGTTGCTTCCAGATATGGAAGGAAGGATGAAGTCCCAGTGGATTACCATTAACCACTATAGTGTACAGCTATTAACGGGACATGGCAACTTCAAGGAGAAGCTTAATAGATTCCGTTTGGTGCAATCTCAGGTGTGTGATGTATGTGGAGTTGATGACACAATGGAGCATGTAATCATGAACTGTTTGAAGACAGAAGATATAAGGGAATGGCTTCAAAGAATTGCAGAAAGAAAGGTCCTTGACATAAGATTGGAACATGTCATGAGAGACAAAGTTCTTCACAAGTAATGACAAGAGTATGCCACAAAAATTGGCAAATGGCTTGAGGAATACGACAAATGGCGAGAATAGCTTTCTTAGGACCCATGAGGGAGTATTTAGGCAAAGGATTCAAAGCAATAAGTCGGAATATCTCTGATTGGTGAGGACAGGTTTTACTGATAAAACCGGTATAATACCGTTTACGGCACAAAGAAAAGTCAAGGCCCAAAGAAAGAAGAGGAGAAAGTGCCGTGCAATGCCCTTACTCATCTGAGTACTGTTGCAGTGCGGGAGGATGGAGGGTATGCCGGCATTCGGGCCGTAAAACCTGCCCGTTCGCCTGCGCCACACTAGGTAAGACTTCTTCTTCGCCTCCTGTCTTGCCACATACGAATCTGCACGTTAGACGAGAAAATTGCAGGGGTGTTTTTTTTTTTCATTAGGCATGCGTAGATTATTCCGGGCTTTGACGTGTGCGGAGGAAATGTGACTCTCTGGTTACATAGCACATTAAATAAACATTTCGTTGCATNAGAGAGCCCCCGCCACAAGACATACAGTACGTGTGCAGGAAGAGAGTTCTTCTGTAGCTGCCGTCGGTGACGGTTCGGGTTTTTGGGCCTGGGCATCAGGGGTCTAACGTCATTGTGTGCGTGTGCGTGTGTGGGTGTGTATGCCGTCTGAACGTTTGTCGAGTTTTCTGAACTTTCAATTTTCTGCTTTTTCGTGTTACTGAAGTTTTCGCCGTGGTGTTTTCGAGATTTATCGTACTACTGGCTATACGGGCTTCGTTCCTAAGGCCAGGCGCATTTTCCATCGCATTAGATTGGAGAGAGCGAGAGAGAGTGCAGGTAGTGCGCGTGATCATGCTTCTGGATGCGCTGCCCGTTCGCCTGCATCTATAAAGTAATCCTAGATTACTTCCAGGAGAGATGGAGCCTGTACACGTCTAAAACTGTACAGTTCAAGAAGAGGATAACGAAGGGATAGCCCCAGGATCGGTCCTTCGACCCATTCTATGGAACATCCTATTCGACGGATTTTTGGAATTGTATTTCCCGCCAAGTTGCACAGTATTTGGCTATGCTGATGACGGACTGATTCTATTATCTGGAAGAGCTCGAAGAGAACTGGAGATAAAAGCTGCTGATATCATGGAAAGCAATGGGCGGAAAAACTGCAAAAACAAAGACCATGTTGTTGAAAGGAATATTAGGCAGACCACCTGCTGTGCGTTTTGGCGGGGAATCTGTGCAGCACGTGAGTGAGATCAAATATCTGGGAGTAATTTTGTATAGTAAGAACAGTTACCTGAAACATATTTTATATGTTTCTAGAAAGGCAATTGTTGTGTTCCAACGGTTGAAAAGCATTGGTAATACCAGTTGGGGATTAAAGTTCAGCACACTGAAGACAATTTACAGAGCAGTGTTTGAAGCTATTATTGCATATGGCGCTGTCATGTGCTACAACAGGTCTCAATTGGAAAGGCATAAAAGTAAATTGGTCAGTGCTCAGAGGGCGGCACTGCTGACAGTAACAAGGGCATACAGGACAGTATCCAGTGATGCAATTCCAGTATCGACAGGAGTGTTGCCAATTTACCTGTTTGTCAAAGTACATGCAATTATGATGGAGAGAGCACGGAATGAAAGATCAAGTAAGGAAGAAAAACAAGATCTTCTGATTGAAGTTACTAGGGAATGGCAATAAAGATGGTCGAGGTCAGAAAAGGGAAGAGTTACCTTTAAGTTGCTTCCAGATGTGCAAGAAAGGATGAAGTCCCAGTGGATTACCATGAACCACTATAGTGTACAGCTATTAACGGGACATGGCAACTTCAAGGAGAATCTTAATAGATTCCGTTTGGTGTAATCTCAGCTGTGTGATGTATGTGGAGTTAATGACAGTGGAGCATGTAATCATGAACTGTTTGAAGACAGACGATATAAGCGAATGGTTTCAAAGAATTCCAGAAAGAAAGGTCCTTGACATAAGATTGAAAAATGTTATGAGAGACAAAGTTCTTCACAAGTTATGGCAAGAGTTTGCAACAAAAATTGGCAAAAGGCTTGAGGAATACGACAAATGGTGAGAATAGTTTTCTGAGGACCCATGAGGGAGTATTTGGGCAAAGGCTTCAAAGCAATAATTCGGAATATCTCTGATTGGTGAGGAGGACAGGTTTTACTGATAAAACCGGTATAATACCGTTTACGGCACAAAGAAAAGTCAAGGCCCAAAGAAAGAAGAGGAGAGAGTGCCGTGCAATGCCTTACTCATCTGAGCACTGTTGCAGTGCGGGAGGATGGAGGGCATGCCGGCCTTCGGGCCGTAAAACCTGCCCGTTCGCCTGCGCCACACTAGGTAAGGCTTCTTCTTCGCCTCCTGTCTTGCCACATACGAATCTGCACGTTAAACGAGAAAATTTCAGGGGTGTTTTTTTTTTTCATCAAGCATGCGTAGATTATTCTGGGTGTTGACGTGTGCGGAGTAAATGTGACTCTCGGTTACATAGCACGTTAAATAAACATTTCGTTGTATCAGTAAAATTCACCTCAAGAAATAATATATATAGTGGAATCGTGAAAGTAACAAGAATTCCGTTGTTATGGTCAAATATTTCCCACGTGGTAATCAGTGTCCCTTTAGTCGTATACTTTAGATGTATGAGCCGCAGTTCACAATGTATGTTTTGAGAAATCGTGCAGAGCCTGGATCCCTCTATACAGTTTCTCCATTTGTGTTAGGTTGAAGGTGTGACTTTTAAAGTTGTGAGGTTGTAGGTCTAAGTAGTTTTGACGTTTACGTAATTTCATACAAGTGATATAAATTAAACAATAGGACAGGTAAAAAACTACTTATATAAGGAACAGTTATAAATTTTGAAAATATAATTTTGTCATTAGAGTTATTTGACGGTAAAATCATGGAAGAATAAATGAAAACAAAACATAACTGATTCAAAGTAAAAGATTTATTTGATATGGCAATATTTCATATGCATACTTTTGAACTGATTAAATCCTTTTGCGTGTCAAAAATAATCGCTTCAAAGTGCTTGCTATCATGACCGATTTACCAAATGCAAACAATTTTCTTTGAGTGGAGTGTGGAGAAATTTTGTTCTCTTAACATCGAGGTTTTGAGAGCCGATGAGGTTGAAGAAAAGGTGAGTGTGGAGCGGCACCGAAATGCAAGGGTGGGGAAATTGGGAGATCCCCGAGAAAACCCTCTACCGCCCAACCTGCGGCATCGTCCGGCACGATTCCCACATGCGAAAATCCGGGGGTGACCCCGCCGGGAATCGAACCCGTTTCGTCTTGGTGGGAGGCGAGCAATCTGACCACTATACCATCGTGGTCCCATTTTTCTTTGAGATTAACAGGTAATTCTTTCACTTTCGAAATAGGAAATATTTAATTGTGAGTAAAATGTTAAGTACTTTAGTTGTGTATTTTCAGGAGGAATGTGTATTTGTTACGTTTCACATTGAGAAATTCGTAGGAATAGTGTACACATGCTCCTGCAAAATAATATTCTCGTGTGATCTCCCAAGGATCGTTTTAGTGAACATATTTCTTCAGAATTCATCGGTGCATGCATATTAGCACTTTTAGAACTTAACAGTGATTTTTCACATTTGCACTTTTTGGCTCCTCATTTTTAATTACTTTTCAAATGTCACTACGATAATTAGTATTTGCCTCGCCCATTGCTTTAGTGGTATAATACTTATTTTTCATTCTAAATTCTGGTTTTAACACACGTTATGATAGACAGTTGCGTTTTCAAGGGTATCCATAGTCATTGCCGTCGTTGATATTAACATTATACTTTATTCGGAGCTAGCCAATTCACATATATGTATTTTTATTGTCCTTTTCAATATCGAAAGTTGTGTTCCAAAGGTGCTAAGGGCGCCGCCTACTTGGAGCTTTTCAACTCGTTTTAGTCTCCGATGCAAGCGTGTGATAAGGGCGACATTGGCGTTTTTCCTAGTGCCCCGTCGCTCCTACACTGAAGAGCCAAAAAAAACTGTTATAGGCGTGCGTATACAAATAACAGAGGTATGGAACCAATCAGAGTAACGCGATGCGGTCGGAAGCGCCTATATAAGACCACAAGCTTCTGGCAAAGTTGCTAGATCGGTTACTGCTGCTACAATGGCAGGTTATCAAGATTTAAGTTAGTTTGAACGTGGTGTTATAGTCGGCGCACGACAGATGGGACATAGCTTCTCCGAGGTAGCGATAACATTTGGATGTTCGCGTACGACCATTTCACGAGTGTACAGTGAATATCGGGAATCCGGTAAAACATCACATCTTCGACATCGCTGCGGCCGGTAAAAGATCGTGAAAGAACGGGACAAACGACGACTGACGAGAATCATTAAACGTGACAGACGTGCAACCCTTTCTCAAATTGGCGCAGATTGGATTTGTGGACTGCCCTGCAGGATTCATGGTGTGAATTGCCTCCTGCATACCTTCAGACATTAGTCGAGTCCATGCCACGTCGTCTTGCGGCACTTCTGCGTGCTCGGGGGGCCCTACACGATATTAGGCAGGTGTACCAGTTTTTTTGACTCTTCAGTGTATATACCGGCAAGGCACTGAACAGGCGTGCAGTGTTTCCATCATACTGCGTGTAGCTGTGAGACTTTAAGTGGTGACGCAATCATTCTATTGCTGAAACGTCTGAAGCGAAGTTCTGTGCAGGCCATATTAATTGTTACACGTGTTTCCGGCCTGCATATTATAAGATGCAGCAGTGTAAAAAAAAAACCTTTTTTAAGCTAAGTTGAAGGGCTCGGAAATAGCACTTGTAAAGTGCACGATGCATTGAGACTATTATTCGTACCTCGTTCGAAGTGTTTTCTTTTTGTACGTTGGTGTAATGAGATCAAGTTTTGTGGGTTCGTAAAAAAAAATGCGAATTTCAAACACGCCGTGACGCAATTCAAGCTCCAGGTTGGCGGCGCCCGTAAGTCTTTGGTGCACAAATGTGCAGAAACTACTTCACTGTGCAAAAACCGAATAGCCTAGCCAATAAGGAAGCATCAGTTTAAGTTGGGCTGTCAATCACTTGAAATTATCTAACCCAGAGGCTTGGCGTGAATCGTCTTGAACGTAACTCTTAGCAATTGTTCCTCGCAAAGTAACGAATAGCCACACGGCGTTAGCTCCGTATTATGAAAGTAAAATAGTTCTAGTATAACCCGTAATTTAAGTTATATTTCATTTTGTTGGTTGTAACAGAAAATCGTTTGCTTTTTACATGTAATTTCGGCCTACTGAAGTGGTAATAATTTTACGTGAATGATTCGAGTATTACGCGACCTGCAGTTCCGGTACAGTGGAGGGGAAAGCAACAGTAACCTAGCTGTTCTCATCTCAAGCGCTTCATTCTACAACCCCAGGGTAACTTGGACTATGGTAACACGTCGAGGTAATTGTATGGCCTGAAAAAATAACTATATTATGAAGCCTAAATAAACTTAAAATAATGCATGGAAGAGCTAATTTCATAAAGCTTATATGTATTGCTTGTATGTGTAAAATGTCAATTTTACATATTACAGAGCGGGAGGACAAAATTATGTTAGAACAAAAACATGTATCTGATACCGTAACGTTACAGTAACGAATGTTACTGATACACTTGTTCTGAATTTACTTGGTAACTGTGTAAATGAAACCAAGATTTATTTGGCATTTTTCGTAATATTTTCGGACGTAGCCTGCCAAAGGTATTATTCCTAGTTTCAATTGCAACTCGTTTCTAAAAAAGTTGCAGAATTGTATTCCATGGTGATTAACCTCACGTATGTTCGTCTATATGATCAAATTATTCAGTTAATTCCTGTAATTATTTTCGATTGATATTCTAGCAGGTTGCCATATTGGCTAGTTAAGCCTACCATCGCGTAATATGAACATGGAAAAAGGAAAAACGATAAAACCAGCGATTTTTTTAACTGTCGTATCTTTCTTCAGGAACCTTAAAAAGGTACAACCTATAGGAGATATGGCTCCGCTAAGAAAACTGTTTCTAAACGTTCTTTACTTGAGAAAGTTTGAGCTTGAAAAGCTGAGTCCTCTTTCGTCAATATCACAACAACTTAAGGTTTCTGATGGTCCTCCAGTTTGTATTAACCCAAACTCTGCCACAGACTTGTTCATCCCTAGTTCTCGCAAGAAATAGGACGTCTTCAACATATTCTCAGACGCCTACCAGCATGAATTAAGAGATAACCATAACTAAAACACGCGTGTATTCAAATATTCCAAATATGTTAAAAATTTAATGGGAAAAATGCTTTTAATATACGTTTATTTGAAACATTCTCCGTCTTGTTTCTCAATATTAATAGAGGAGTATAGTTAGGATATATCGTTTATAAATACGTATATTATCCTACTATGAAAACATTAACGGAAAATATTTTATCATAAACCTGTGTACTTACGAGCGTTGGACACGAATAAATTTGTTATTTTATATTTGTACCACACACCGTTCAAATATCAGATATCATAAAAATTATTTTGAGCGCATAATGTTCACGCTAGAACATATCAATATCACAATTTGACTGTTTTAGGAATATTCAAATAATGAAAACTAACATACAGAAAAGAAATAATTCACACTGTAAGAAGATACGAAGAGCTACTTCAAGACTTCAATAAAATCGTACAAGGAAATGTTTCGCAAATTCAAATAATTGCTGGAAATAAGGAAATGTTTGCATATTTTTTATTTGTGACTGCCCCTGATTTATTTTTCAAATAACTTTTGCTAAACATAAATTAAATTAATGAAGACAAGACCTTTTAGTTACACATGTATTATTTTCTACAAATGGTTAGGTTTACTTTATTTGTCCATCACAAAAAAAAAGCACGATTTTAATTTTGACGCGTCATTCTGCAAATATCATGGGATCTGAAAAAAATGTTAACTTAGGAAAAGTAGTCAGAGATGATGTCAAGTTATAAACAGTACGTGGTAGAAATATGTTTTTTTTTTTTCGTGGCCAACCTTCCCTTTGATTTACTTTTAGATAATCGCATGGCCGTCGCACTGCCTTACTGATAAAGCAATCCAGGCTCGATTCCCAGTTGAACCACGTCCCATTTTCACATGTGGGAAACATGGCAGACGCTGCATTTGGCTGATTGGTTTTCTCAGGGTACTCCCGTTTTTCCTGTCTCTGTATGCCCTCACTACTCCATCTTCAGCTCACTTGTTGGGTTCCGCAGACCTAATTAAGTACCATTAATTTCCCTTAATGTTCAACTGCTTTATGAATATCTCGAGCGCCTCATCTGTATTTAGCTGTTTCAGCTCAAAAGCGAAAGTATTCATTCTGAGCGTGTAAACCTGCAAACGGCTAGGAAATACATTTAGCATGAAGCAATTTCAAGACGTGATACGAAATGTTGTTTGCGTAAAACACGACGTAAAACATTAAACTTAAAAAAAAAATCCGCGTGTTAAATATTCTAAAAAATTGGCTGTGAAAACCAGCGTAATGGAAGGAAGCGTGAAAGAGAAGTTAATTTTTATTAAATTATGTACAGGTGTATAAAGCGAGGGAGAAAGCGCGTCAAACAAGAGCCGCATTATTCGCCTTTATTTATAAAACAGGAATTGAGGTCCGGTGGTGCGTCGCTAGGCAATCCCGCGCAGCACTCTACCCTCATAAGGCTGCGGAGAGAGACAGAGAGAGAGAGAGAAAGAGAGAGAGAGAAGTATAGGGGTGGTTCGCTGAGAAAAGTATGCGGTGCGTGTAGCTGGCGCGCTATGACATAATTAGAATTTAAGAGTGTAATTTGCATATCGTGAGGCGCCGCATCCGTGCGCTGTGCTTAACAAGTCTGGCCGCGGAAAACTTGGAAAGAAAAGGACAAATAATAATATGTGAAATAAAAACCAGGGAGGGGAGTTCGTCCAGTTACATCAGAGGCTCATTACGCTGCACGTAAACATGAGACCTCCGGTGATCTGTCGCGTTTTTCTTATTCGCTCGGGGCTGACGTATACAAATTCTACAAAGAATTATATTTGTTGAAAGACTATTCATCTTGTATCCAGCATCTTACTCCATTTGTCCATTCAGATATATTACTTAGTGTGGATGGACGTTTGCAACAGTAAAATTTCCCACTTGATGTAAAGCACTAAATAATCTTGCCTATGGATAGCTGTGTGGTAAAACTATTGGTTGATTCTGTGTTATATCTCGCTTAACAAAAGTCGGGTTTTGGAATTTTTAGTAAACGGCTTATCGTAAAATAGTAATAAGTATAATTGTTGGAGAACAATGCTTACACTAGATATCATGTTAAAAGAAACACACATAAATATAATATATTTAATTACATCTTAAATTTATTACTTAAAAAATATTATAAAAACACGTCTAGCAACAGCCAAAATACTTTTCTAGAAAGATTATATAACAAAGTATATATAAAATGCTTATGCATTCGACTATTTTTGCATTAGGTGAAATAAACCTTGTTAACAGACGCAATCCATTCGGGAGCTGCTTTTACATTGTACGTATTAACATGTTTTTCATTTCCAGGAATAGTAGTTTTATATACAAACATAAACAAAACAATCAATATACCGGGGTGAGAGCACTTAGGTTTTCCTAGTTCAATACTTTTGCTTTTCAATTTGCTTCTACTGTAATTATTACTACAGTCTTTTTTAATTTTCAGTACTTACAATTAATTTATTGTAGTGAAAGATTCACGCCACATGGTGTTAGTTTTAGGGACTCACAACCTCAAGAAAGACTAACGCGTTCATTGACAGGTATTGTATTACTGTGCATTTACAGTACAGCACTCACGAACTGTATGAGACACTAAAACATCTCGTTTGTCATATGTCAAAATGATCATCAGCTTTATCGGTAACGGGTTTTTTGTCGTACTCTGTGTATAACGCTATTCATTGAACTGTCGCTTTAGTTCGGGTTCGTATGCTCGTGCCCATGTTTCATCAACTGCAATTATGCGATTCAGCACGCCATTACCTTCACGGTTAAAGCTATCCAGATTGATACTTCATGTCTCATATCGGATCCACCTATCTACCCGAGTTAAGTGATGTGGCACCCACTTGGCACAAATCTTCCGAACATTTGAGTCCCGCCGTAGAATTCCGTACACTGAAGACGCAGGAATACATGTATGCTGAGCTAATTCTATAACAGTCCAGCGAGTGTCGTCCATTAGGCACTGATCGACCACAGCCACTCGTACGTCGTGGTCAGCTGACACAGCTCGTCCACTGCGAGGTAGGTCGACTGTTGACTCTCTTCCGTGTTTGAAGGTCTCTACTCACCTTGCCACTGTACGATAGGGTATAGCGCGATTACATAATGCTTCCCGTAGCTCTGCATGACATTCGCGTGCATTGCTGCTGCGGGACATTGACGGACCGTGGACAACCTCGGAGACTACTTTGAAGGATGTTAAAAAGCTTGTACACGTACGATACGTACCCGTTCAAATGAGTGTATACAGGCTGTACGAGAATAAATCAATTAAACGGTGCTTTCAAGCAGCCATATTTGTCTTTGTTCCTTGCCGGACGTTCCTGCATCCATACCCCATGTGGTGTCCCCTTTACGACGTAAATATCGTACACTGTACATTGTACATTTCCTGTGTTGGGTCATTTTCGGAAGATAAACAACAGATGCCATGACTTCTGAATCAGCCCTAGTATTTTCAACATGCCTTAAAAATAACTCTAAAACCATTTCTGCATTACAACGTATCGTAGACTTAGAAATTGTTTCCCTCATTGATGCAAAGATTTCCTTGTCAACAAGTGTTNTTCTGCATTACAACGTATCGTAGACTTAGAAATTGTTTCCCTCATTGATGCAAAGATTTCCTTGTCAACAAGTGTTTCTTTAAATAATTATAATATGCCAAGTAATAGATGACTGAACATTATACAACTGTAAACTAAAATATTTAGGAGAGAGTTGAATCAACAAAAGTTCTCTTACTTGGGGCATTTAAATCGGCGTTTCAACTAAATGTTTCGTTTTTTGTTCTGTTTGGATGGAAATATTCAATTTTTTAGGGAAAAAAAGTTTGTTTATTTGCTAAGCGATTTCTCTTGTATGAATTCGTGCAAAGACTTCCGATTTTACGACAAACTCACGGACTTTTCTTGTTTAAATACAGTTGATAGCAAACGGACACCATTGTGAGACAAATTACCGGAGTTGACATGCTCCAGTACATCCGCGTGGCTTTATTTAGATTCCCAAAGAGCAAATATGCTCATCTCGGTGAACACGGGTTAAGAGTTTCCGAACATTGTCTGTCAGCATTGCTGTTACGGTTTCTGTTTATTTTTCGTAATACTGTGTAGGCTGTTTTACCGCAGTGTAATTGTGTGTTTGGTGCTCTCGATGCTGCCGATGTGAGTGAGATAAATTGGAAGAACAGTCTATGGAGTCATCTGGTAGCAAATTTTCAATATTCCATTATTTTTAAGATATTTTAAATTGCTTTTACGACATATTTAAAAAATATCATAGAATGCAGTAGGTGGTTTTCACATTGACTTCCGTGCTTTATTATAAGTGAAATTTACATGAAATGAAGTTGAAGCCACAGCAGTTACATTAAGTATAGGCTGTTCACTGTTAATTTTGCACTTTTTAAATAAATCTTTGACACATATCAGTGCCCCTACCTGCGTACATTTAAACGCGCACACTGGCTGGCAAGTGTACAGTAAATTTGATAACGATGGAGTGAAGGTAGTGATATGTCTTAGGACCTAACGTTGAATTAAAAGTGATGGATAAACATTTATCAGTACTTTATTTATTTGTGTTTCTGTTTTAATACGTATAAGAATTAGCAAATTTGTAAAATATTTGCTTTTCTAATAATTTTTATATTTCACTTGACTGGCGTATGAATAAAGTGATCAGGGCCATGACAATGTTATTTTAACGTGTGGTGGAAGAATACNTGACTGGCGTATGAATAAAGTGATCAGGGCCATGACAATGTTATTTTAACGTGTGGTGGAAGAATACACAATGTGCGTACAAGTAGATCTTAAGCAGGGCTTTCAAAATTGCTCAGTTTACAAAAAACCACCTTTTGTTGAATACAACTATTTTAATCTGTTCTACTTCTCGGGTGGTAACTACCAGTGCTCGTTCACTGCTTCAGGAAGCAAGTATAGAAGACTCGTGATATCAGTGAGTCTGTTATGAGCACTTGCAAATAGTGACTCATCTTCTATTAAGGATTCTCTTTGCAACGCCATTATAAGTGACTTGAATACCGTTTGATATCACCCTAAGACAACGAGTTTTCCAACATTTTTGGAACATGTTCTTGAGCGAAATAAAAAGTCAAATAATAATTGGATAAGTAATTTTTGATATAGACATTTATTGTGCAGAACTGGATAATTTTATACTATCGTAGCGTAATATGTAGGGGATGAACTCCGGACTTTTTTTGCCGTTTGCAATGCAGTGTTTTGTAACAGCAAAAAAATTAGGCCTATGTGAGTTTTCTTGAAACATTACTTCTAAATAAATAAAAGTGGTGACAACAGAAATGTCGATACAGCTAATATACTAGCGCATAGGCCACCGTGTACTTCGAAACGTTTGTTAATTGAATCTCATGTTATTTAAACAAATCTGTCGTCGTTGGTCGTGTTCGGATAAGGTTTCGCACTCATGTGACGAGTAGGCCGGAACGTCGACGGTTCGAGTCCAAGTCCTCGCGTGACATGAAAATTACTGACAACTCGGTTGGAACCGAAATTGTTCGGAGCCCACTATGACTAGCAGTTTCTGAAGTCTAGTCTCTGCTCATAAGCTTCCATAGTGCCGATATTGGGGCTTCACTACCTGATTAAACAGGCTTGTTGTTCCTGGGTGCGACCGCGCCAACTGAGCGTATCTCAGTCCTTTGTCATCATTGGCAATTTGCAATTTTGTCCACGCAGACAAGGTTCCTCCTGACTGCCTCCTTAGACAGACGAAAACTTGTGCATAACTGTGGGCATAAAACCATAAATGTGTCACGTATATGCACACACACATAAACATACCTCAACAGTAGTCTTGTACCGCCTGTAATTTGGTTGCTCATGAAGGATGTTCGCTGGGATGGTTTTTCGTATTCATTCGCGTTTATCGCCAAGTCAGGCGTGGTACTCTGTAGAAATTGTATTTTAATCCCGTATTTTCTGTTGGGCCCTGAACGATCTACTAGTTCGGAGAGCCTGGTGGTGCAAAAGAATGTTTACTTATTTTACTTTATACACAGAATGTTTCAGTAAAAGCGTTCAAAAATGAAAATGGGGATGGGAGCCGCTACACGGAGCGTTTTGATGTAGAGAACGTCTGGTCTGTGAAGCCAGCGAAAATAAATATGGTCGTTAACATGTAGGCGACCAATGATGTGTTTGTGATTCAACTATCGTCCAGAAGATAGCCCTATCGTCCCTAACAACGCCAGAGTAAGTGCGTGTAATAAGACGCCTTCCCTTCATTCGCAGAGTCGTGCAGCACGACGGCGCAGCACGAGTACAGTTTCGCAGAGTTGGCGGACATCCACCTCGTGTAAGGAGAGGTACACGTGGCAATGCCCTGGGTGCAGCGTTCATTACACGTGCAATGCAACGAGTACTTGCAGTGGGGTTCGCTTCAACATATGCCAGCACCTCCTCTTCAAGCCCGAGTGCACGGGTCGTCCTCGTGCGACCAGGTTCATCTTTCCGTGGTTGCAACGAACCAGTTTTCCCGTAACCACCGATGGACGGAAACACACTCGTCGTGATGGATGACGCATGTTGGGGAAACGTTCTTTTTACAGCCTTTCTGCGCCCAGGGCATTGTTACGTACCTCTCCACGCACGAGGTGGATGTCCGCCAGCTCTGCGAAACTGCACCCGCGCTGCGCCGTTTTACCACACGACTCTGCGAATGAAAGGCTGGGCATCTTGTAGCAGGCACATACTGTAGCAATGTAGGGAGGACAGAGCTACAGTCTGGACGATAGTTTGACCGCAAACACATCATGGGTCGCCGACATGTTTATCCACATGTCTCCTTTCGGTGGCTTCGAATACCACACGTTCCTTGTACCTAAACGCTGCGTGTAGCAACCTCTAATCCCAGTATCATTTTTGTACGCTTTTAATGGTACATCCTATATTTCCGTAAAATTTTCAGTATACAGAATGGGGTGGAACTCAACCAAAAAACTTCGTTAAGTGGTGGAAAATCAAGTGATGGGACTTTTCGTAACAAAACTTAATATTAAGGAAGGTTGATCCCTTGAAAATCGATATTTTAAACTGCATTTTTGCAAATATCGGAAACGAAGTGAAATTAAATTACAATTCCCCGAATATTGTTTTATGCTATCGGGATCTTCAACCTAAGGGTAAACTCTCATTGATACCTTCCCCCGTAATGTAAATAAGAAGAGTGCCACCCTCTTATAGCAGACAGCTTTTACCGTCAGGAATGATGTACGTTTAATGCTGGTTTGTTGAGCGGTATGGCCTAGTCAACAACTTCTCTGGACTCGCCGTTCCCGTATAAAACGCACACAAAACTTTCGGCGGTAGCGACACTGTTCCAGGCGCGAAGGGAATGCTAATACTACCTGCAGGGAATCACACACCAACTGTCACCAGAAACAAACTGCACTGTAAGCTTTTTAATGTATGGTACGTTCTGTTACCCGTGTGTATTAAAAATGTCCTCTGCCATCATCTTAGCAGTGGGCACAGCAGCGTATCATACACGCGTGTACGTAATATTGCCTAAGTGATAGGCACTTTGCCGTTGCAACTGAAGCTTTGTGTGCGTTTTACACGAAAACGGTGGGTCCTGGACAGTTGCAACTAGATGAACATTTTTGTTAGTTATATCATACTGCTTAAAAAAAACCAGCATAACCGTCTATAACTCATGACGGTAAACATTTGTTTGCAATAGGAGAGTGACCAACCCTTTTAAGGGAGATGATAATGAATGTTTGCACTTAGGTTGAAAATACGATAACATAAAAAAATGTTCGGAGAATTTTCATTTAATTTTACTTCGTATCCGATATCGCAAAAATACAGTTTAAAATCTAGATTTTCAAGGGTTTATTTATATCTTCCTTAATATTCAGTTTAAGTATAAAGTTTCCCACTTAATTTTGCATAAGAAATCGCCTCAGGAAGTTTGTCGGTTGAATTCCGTCCCGTTCTGTATACAACGGTTTTACGCCTACCGGTTATGCGCAAGTTTTCGTCTAAAGAGGCACTCAAAAACTTCATAGAGATAAACATTAGCTAAAAAGTAATTAAAAATTAGAAATAAATTTAATTAAAAATAAAAATGTTATTAGAAAATGTAAATTAAATAACAAGGGATCAAAAATTTTATGCTCTAATAATTAAAGTTTTGACAAACTCCGTGCGTTTGGTCAAACAGTAAAAAAAGTATTTACGAACAGTATTTTTGTAGGTAATATGAGACTGGCGAAACAATAGGTTCTGACGTGTCTGGCACTGCTGAGTTTGAGCGAAGGCGAGACACGGGACAGAAAAGCCAAGAAACACTGGGATCCCGAGTGTCAAACCTGTCTTGGAAGATTTCTCCAGCTATTTGTTGTAGACGATAACCCAATTTGTTGTCTCCAGAGCGAAAGAAACGCTGTAGCCGTTGNNNGGCCGGAAAAAGATCGTGAAAGAACGGGACAAACGACGACTGACGAGAATCATTAAACGTGACAGACGTGCAACCCTTTCTCAAATTGCCACAGATTGGATTTGTGGACTGCCGTCCTCGACGACGTCCCATAAATGTTCGATGGGATTCATGTCGGGCGATCTTGTTGGCCAAATCATTCGCTGGAATTGTCCAGAATGTTCTTCAAGCCAATCGCGAACAGTAGTGGCCCGGTGACATGGCGCATTGTCATCCATAAAAAGTCCATCGTTGGTTGGGTACATGAAGTCCATGAATGGCTGCAAGTGGTCTCCAAGTAGCTGAACATAACCCTTTACAGTCAATGATCGGTTCAGTTGGACAAGAGGACCAAGTCCATTCCCTGTAAAAACAGCCCACACCATTATGGAGCCACAGCTTGCACAGTTCCTTGTTGACAACTTGGATCCATGGATTCGTGGGGTCTGCGCCACACTTGAACCCTACCATCAGCTCTTACCAACTGAAATCGGGACTCATCTGACCAAGCCACGGTTTTCCAGTCGTCTAGGGTCCAACCGATATGTTCACGAGCCCAAGAGAGGCACTGCAGACGATGTCATGCTGTTAGTAAAGACACTCGAGTCGGTCTTCTGCTGGCATAGCCCAGTAAAGGCAAATTTCGCCACACTGTCCTAACGGACACGTTCATCGTACGTCCCACATTGATTCCTGCGGTTATTTCAAGCAGTGTTGCTTGTCTGTTAACACTGACAATTCGGCGCACACGTCGTTGGTCTCGGTCATTAAGTGCAGGCGGTCGGCCACTGCGTTGTCCATGGTGGGAGGCTATGCCTGAAATTAGGTATTCTCGGCACACTCTTGACACTGTGGATCTCGGAATGTTGTATTCCCTAACCATTTCCGAAATGGAATGTCCCATCCTTCGAACTCCAACTACCATTCCGCGTTCAAAGTCTGTTAATTCCCGTCGTGCGGCCATAATCACGTCAGAAACATTTTCACATGAATCACTTGAATACAAATGAAAGCCCAATCAATGCACTGCCCAATTATACATTTTGTACGCAATTCTACTGCCATGTGTATATTTGCATATTGCTATCCCATGGTTTTTGTCATCTCAGTGTATGCTACCATCTCGGGTGATCGGAAAGCCATGACCAATTCTTAACTCGCGGAACGTATTTCTAAACGTGTTTTCTCTATGTCCTGAAATGGTGTCGGATGTGCCGCAGTTTGTTATTCGCCGCCCCGTGCGAGGCTACAAACAAATGACAGTTACACTGTAAAGTGTTCATTTACAACAGTTTTAGCAAAAATAAATACTACCTGCAGGGTTAATTTGTTACGTTATCTGTAGCGCTGGCAGTTTGGAATAACTGTGCATATAACAATAAAAGCAATTATTATTTTTAATTGTCCGACGTGATATGTTTATTTAGTTCTTTATTATGTGACAACTTATAGAACAATTATATTATATGTCTCGTGTTTGTAATGTGAAAATTTGAACAGCATAATTACCACTTTCTGGTCATATATTCATAATAATAAATAAATCTACGATATTTAACGGTCCTGCAAATCTTAGCTGTGTTGTATTGTTGAAGCAGAAGTCAAACAGTGGTAAGGGATAAAATGACTCGTTGATAAGTTCATAACCCCAATGCGAAAACACGGAACAAGAATGCAGTCTTTCATTTGTGCAGTATGCAGCATGGGAACTGAATACATAACCTTATTTTAGGTCCTGGTAATAAAAATTTGGTACCCTTCTCCTGTGTTTTAATAAAATTTCTCTGCTGATATATGTGCTGTTTTAAATATTCTCCTAAATACACATTTCAGCCAATCTGTACTGCATACGTCAGTTTTACTGAGTTTTACTAGCTGGAATTTAGCTTTTTTTTCGTGACAACGTCTTAAATTAGGTTGCGGCTGGGAGTCACTTATGAAAAAGTGTAACGCTCGGTAACGTTACGATGAGTCACCGAGGAGGGGTAATCAAGGGAGGGAAATGAGGGGAGGAAACAGGAGGGGAGCCGAGCCGGCCAAGGAGAAAGCCACCTTGCATGGAAGCAATTCCAAAGACGAACGACGCGGTGGAGCTAGCGTCGCAGTTTTACAATTAATAAATGTAATTAGACGAACCACAAGGAAATTAATAACGCGCTTGATAAATAAAGACGCTCTCGCATTACTAAAAAAATATGTTTAATGAATATTCGTTGCAGTGACAGATATTTTTTTTTTGACGTGACAACGTCTTAAATTAGGTTGCGGCTGGGAGTCACTTATGAAAAAGTGTAACGCTCGGTAACGTTACGATGAGTCACCGAACGAGAGAGAGGCCCGCCGAATGCCTTGCGTCTCTCTCCCACTCAACTATGATCGGTCTGCCGCGCGCGCAGCACTACGTTGTCACGTAAAATCTTCGCCCGTAAAACCGACTTTACAGGCAACCATTTTTTTTTTTTGCAACTTTTTGATCCGTGGCAAATATAAAAATCGCATATGCGTCAAGGAAAATTCATTTATTGTGTTTCAAACCTGCAAGGAAACGTTACAAAATTGTTATATACGCATACATGCGTGATCTTTAAAAAATTACTGCAGTCGGTAACGACTGTTCACGGTTAAAACAGTCCAGGTCCCGCTGTCGCATATCAAATTACAAAGGCTACTCCGTGGGTCAACGACATTTAGGTACGCGCACATGCGCATTACTGTAGCAATCAACACGGCACTCACTGAAATACTTTAAGTCTCCACAAAAACGTCAAAGCATAAGAAACTCCACTTTGTAACCCATGCGAACGGTAAAACACAAGGCAATTTTGAGTTTCGCACGGGACGTAGGTATTCCTAACAGCCAGCTCCAGCGTCAACAATCAACAAGCCATGTCGTCAGTCGTGCCAACGTAAGTTGTAACACGTCCCGCCACTGAGGATATCGTTTTACCGTTGTCGAAGGCGGGCTCACTGACATAATTTCCACGCACGATATACTATTTTCTTTTGCAATGTAAGGTTTTCTAATAAAAAGGGAAAAACGCAAAATTATTTTCAAACGTGAATAGTGGGATTCGTTGAATAAATTCTGAGAGATGTAATTATTACCAATAAACAAGTCCCCGTTAACAAATAATCACCATTGTATCGTATTGTTAACCATTCATCGTTAACGATTTTAATACTTAGCGCAGTTAAATAAATTCAAATAATTATACCTCATTGAACGTAAAACGTGTGAAAGTTCTAGTTTACTTCAAAACCTTAAAAAAAACTTGCACCAAAACACGTGTGTGATAATCAAACACGTTACCAGTTGCGCTAACACGATGCACACCTTGTATAGCTAAATAAAGTGTATATACACGATGAGCTATTACGTGTTTTACGTTGTTACTGGCGATGTAAGACTTTAAAAACCTGTACATATTATGCAGTATTCTTGCCGATTTTACCTCTTGTTTGCAAAACAACTAAATTGTGCTGGTTTCTTAATTTTTAGATAAATAATTACATTGCGACGTATAACGGTCTGGACGCGTCATATTGTTTCTGCACGTTCGTCACGCTACCGGCTCCAGCAAAATTAAATGCATTCTGCGCATGCGTAGGTTTCGTTTGCGCTAAGGATAAATCACCAAAATCGGAGCGCTAATATTATGACTTCGGCCGTGGTTTGACTAAGGCCTTAGCTGGCATTGTAACGTTCTGGAATACAGTTAAAGCCTTGGTATGGCTTGAGCTATACCAAACCCCTTATAAAAACTTTCTGGAATACTGGCCTAAGTGATGAAAATTACATTTTGTTACGAATAATTAAGCATGTAGATGTGACAAAGTGTAATCGAAAATATTTAGCTTTTCATCTAACTTATATAGGCTCTACAAAACGTATTACGAATTATTGCGTGTCATATTACGGCAATTGAAAACAAATAATTAGTATTTTATATAGCCATGTAAAATATTTTAGATTTTGTTAAAGACGTTACCCGATTCTTAGTTATCGCTTCATTTTTACATAAGGATAAATGAACAATTTTTATTTTAAAAGTATGCCGGAAGTCAAGTCATTAAACAGATTAAAGAATATTACGAATTATAAGAGATTATCATTTATGTCAACCTACGTGCTGAGTTTTTATAGAAGTGGTAAATCTGTGTTATCAGTGCGTGCCCCAAATCAGGTGGATTGCCAATTAAAAATGTGTACTGTGCTTGGTTGGTGTTTTCATAAAAATTAATTTACCTGGTCATAATACTGTTCTAGTAAAGAGTAAATAAGTATTCCTCAAAATTTCTTTTGAATTCGAAAGACATCACTAGAGAATATGTTTTCCTCATTTTCAGTGAAGAACTCTTGTGAAGTGTTATAGTTAGCCTAAGCCAGTAAATGCACGATGTACTTTAATCAAGCAAACAAAATTTATAACTTCACTCAAATGCTATCGGGTACGAGATGTTGAATTATTAAGTGTATAATACATACACAGGTGTCATTATCGCTGGTCACGTGCTTCTCTTATATTATTCTAACGTATGAGCTTATTAACTGTAGTGTTTGTACAATTTACAAGTCCTGTTCCGTGACGAAGTTTACGATTAACCCGCTGGTTTTATTGCATATTTTGAAATCATACAAGATATTCATAAAGCAAAATACAAAAATGCATTATTTTAAAAGGCAAACTTAAATTTTCCCTAAGTTGTAGGTCTGGAAAATTGAATAATTGGAAACTCTGTCGATGAATATATCTTCCACTAGACACTGAAAAAAATCTTGATTAGTAGATCAGTTTACGAACTTTACTTTTGTGTACACTGCCATTGTAAAGAACTTCTTTGTATACTTAAGGCAAATTACAAGAGCGAGAACTTTGGGCGAACTCTCATAGATGCGAATATTTTACTGGTATTACAATTCTCTTCATTTGACCTAGTTTAGTTACTTTCACGTTTTGTATTTGTTTCCTTGCACGTCAGATTAGATAATAGAAATCATAACAAAAACCCTGAATAAAAATTTTCGAAAAATTGCATTTATTCAATTATTATTTTAATAATAATCTTACTTTGTTCATAATTACGGATTATGTTCCGCATTAAACGATATTGTTTAAATTTACTATTTTATCTCAATATTATCAAACTTGGTAACATATAATGCACTACCTCAATAGCATTAATTAATAAATTGATTTAATTATGTATTTACAATTTGCTGTGGCGCTTGGCAGTAAAATAAATAATATATATATTGAAGATTATGATCTTAAATAGCGTGGTTTGGTAGCTACCGAAAGTCGCCAACATTCATTTGTAGTGAATGTAAGTATTTGCGGTTTACTTATTGCAGTAAAGCTGAATTAAATATCACTACTTATAACCACTAAAATCAAACGGGGGTCTGTAGGACATTGTTTACGTGAATATGAAGTATAAATGCATTTTATATAATTAGTTCATCGACATTCAAATTTACATGAGCACCTCATTGCACGAAACATGCAATCAATATGAGTAAAAGTCTAATGTTTCAAAAAAGTAACTTGTGTTGGCTGTAGAAAAATATTGTTCATATCTAAATATTAAAATTTCTCATTGTGCCTCTTTGTAAGCCACTCGATTGGTAGCCCAACATAAACCTTAGCCTCTGTATATTTTATTTTTGCTTATGAAAATAAATAATTATAGGGCCTAAGCAGTTTCGTTGTAAAGGGGTGTCTTTCAGTAATTTATAAAAACAAAAATTCATCTAATAACTTAAAATATGTTAGTAGTACTTAAAAATTAAAAAAAAAAATTAACAACACTTTGGCCTGCATTGATTTATACTAAGAACTGAGTTGTAGTAAATGTAACTCAGTAATAAAACAGCATTACAAAAGGCAGATCAGTGCCTTACGCGTATATTCACGTGGATTTTATGCACTTGATAAGCTTCGCTTTGACGCACAGTTGCTTCTCTGCTTCAAAAAGGAATCTACTGTTAACGTTCCAACAGAGCACTAGAATGTGAAGTTCAGACTGCTTACCTTCGTTTCTTGTATTTAGCTGAGTCACTGCTCGTGATTCTGTTTGTTGTATTTTACATTGAAAATTATGACCACTACAGAAGGACCTAGCGTGTGAGCGTTTTATCCACGTTTATCGAGATATTTTTCCCTCGCCTAACACAAGAAACCACTGTAATCGCTTTCATTTGCTCGTGGTGCCGTCAAGCAGCCCTCGGAATAACTAAGGTCGTGCCTCAGTTGGTCCAGAGAGCGTTCTCTCGTGTTCTCGCAATTGACGTCACGGAGAACGCTCTCTCGTCGTTTNCCTCGCGATTGACGTCACGGAGAACGCTCTCTTGTCGTTTCGAGTAAAAGCACGAAGTTGTATACTCGCTGCATTATCTCGTGCTCTCTGGCATACGCCTTGTTCTCTTACAACTGTCAGTTGAGGTTATTTCAAACGGTTAATAGGATAAATTTTCTTAGGCTTCATATTTAAATGAAAGTGTTTATTTGAACAGCGCTTTTTGTTTTAGTTTGTGATAATTTATTGAACATAATGAGTCTTTATTGCAATTACTAAGAGTATTTTACGTAAATAAATTTTAGCTGTAACAAGAAGTTACTGATAACTAATGAGCCCACTTTCCTACTACATGGGTACAAATAAATTTTAGTAAAATTCTTGAAAGCTTAGATTATAGGTAGGCATTGGCGTCTCATTGACAGCAATATAATTAGAAATGAAACCAGAAACATGTGAAACAGTACAAAGACAATTAAAATACACGATTGACTTACCCGAGATTAGAATTCAGAAAAACTCGTAAAAACTAAGCTAGCTTGCAATCAACCGCATCACGGGGGTAGGATTCGGAGCGTCAGCTTCGGATGTAATCAGTCTAATGTTTTGAACGATATGATTCACTAACCTGAAATATTTAAAACACATACGTTTTACGTGGCCTACCATAACGCTACTTGCATGAAAAATTTGATGGAAATCAGTTGATTGGTCTCAGAGATATGTCATAAAACCTCCATTGATCATGTGACGATCTTCATAAATGGAGGGCAAAAAGTTTATATATTGGCACATTCTATTATTCTAGTAGATAAAATATACTGAGTTAAATATAAATATGTTTCATAGTTTCGTAGATATAGAACACAAGAAGCTAAAATGTTTGTTTACGCGCCATTCATAAAATAATAGGCATACATACATAAAAAATATCAGCTAATATAGCCTACCACAGTACAACTTCTTCGCTAAATTTGAAAGAAATCTGTTTTTTTGTTTCCCGAGATACACCANTAATATAGCCTACCACAGTACAACTTCTTCGCTAAATTTGAAAGAAATCTGTTTTTTTGTTTCCCGAGATACACCATAAACACTATATTATTTAATGTGGGGTTACCTTACAAAATGGCGGATAAATGAGACTTTGCATAGACAATTTTATGGATACAATTGACACTGTCAGCATACAAAGTTCAGTTGAAATTTGTTTTGAAGTTTCGTAGATAAACAAATCGGAGTTAAAATGTTGACATGTCCACCATTTTGAAAATATGTATATCTGACCCTCTCAAAATTTATTAGTTTACATATCCCGCCAATTAGCACAATTGTCAGCCAAATTTGGTAAAAATTAATTGTTTTTCCGNAAAATTTATTAGTTTACATATCCCGCCAATTAGCACAATTGTCAGCCAAATTTGGTAAAAATTAATTGTTTTTCCGGAGATCACGTAATTTAAATTGGTCTAGTGATATTATTTTACAAAATGGCAGACAAAATAGATTTTGTATGTACACATTGATGATTGTTGTAATACATACAGCCATCATACAAAGTTTCGTTGAAATTATTTAAATGGTTTCGACAATAAACACATAAAACTAAGATAACTATATGGCCGCCATTTTTTAAATAAGTGTCTGACATACATAAAACATATGAGTTAACATTACCTATCGCAGTACTACTTGTATGCCAAATTTGGTACGAATCGGAAAACTGTTTCAGAGATATGAAATAAAAAGTTTATTTATTCGTGTGGCACTATCTCACAGAATTGAGGTAAAAAGAGGCTCTGTGTAGACACATTTGATGTTATATATACTCCTAGCATACAAATTTAAGATTGGATTAATTAAATGGTTTCGAAGATATAGCATACTATGCTAAAATAGCTAGATGACCATCATTTTAAAAAAGTTTCTGGCATGCTTGAAACAAATTTGTATATATCAACTGCTGCAGTACTACTTATTTGCCAAATTTGGTAGGAATCTGTCAATTGTTTCCCGAGAAATTACACAAAAACTTTATTAATTCATGTAGCGCTATCTTACAAAGTAGCTGACAAAAGTTTTTTTTTTCCATATTTAATACTTGTAATAGATACTGTCAGCATACAAAATTTTGTTGAAATTGGTCTAATTATATGGTAGTTATACCAAATAAACCTAAAATATTTATATGGCCACCATTTTGAAAATAAGTGCTTAATAAATTTTCTTTACTGATATTTACCTGGTATATCATAGTTTTTCTTATTTAACTAATTTGGCGAAAATTGGTTAAGTAGTTTTCGAGATATCATATAAATATTTATTTTTACATCCAGCACTATCTTTGAAAATGGCAGACAAAAGTTGTTGTTGTTTGACTTATGTTCTGCTTGTAGTTGATACTGTCAGCATACAAAATTTGGTTGAAATTGGTCAAACAGTATGGTAGTAATATCAAATAAACCTAAAATATGTGTATGACCACCATTTTAAAAATAAATAAATGTCTTATTAAGTTCAATTACTGACATTTTCCTGGCCAATCACAGTATTACTTCCTTGCCAAATTTGGCGGAAATAGGTTGTGTAGTTTTCGAGATATAACATAAAAGCTTTATATTTCGTGTGGTGCTACTTTCCAAAATGGCGGAATAAAAAAATATGTGTCTCCGAATTTAATGCTTACAACTTGCTCTGTAAGCATACGAAATTTCGTTTAAATCGGTTGGATGGTTTCCGAGATATGACATATCGCCCTAAATGTTAAAATTGCCACCATTTTGAAAGTAAGTGCCTGGCGAAGTATAAAACTATAAAATTCATGTGTCCTTACTTAGTACAAAATGTGTGGCGAGTTTGGTGAAATTCGGTTCACCCGTTCAAGAATTGAAGGAGGGGACACAACACACGCACAGCCCACACACACATGCACATACAGACAGATCACAGAAAGGAAAGTGATCTCATAAGCTTTTCTTTCCTTCGGAAAGGGACTTAAAATTTGAAACAAGGACCAAGGTAGTTTGTAACTATTATTTTAATTGTCCAAGCGTATTTCCGCAATTGTTACAATTATGGTTAAAAACTTTCACTTGTTTTCAATACATTTTGTTTTTCAAAAGGAGAGAGTGAACGGAGGAGCTCTCTTGCTGGGTAATGTGAAAGAGCGTTCTCCGTAGAGAGCAGTCTTTAAATGAAACATGGCCTTATCACACTATACATCACTCCTCTTTCTGAAGCTCGGTACACGATGAAAACCGTGTACGTTTACGTGATGAACTTGCACGTTTCAGAATGAAATAAGGTATTCTTTACCACTTGGTTCGTAGTCATCGAGCAGGAAGCACGTAGTATTGTACGAAATTGTCATATTTTATCATGTTTTATTTCGTGTCTGTGGATAGGGCCTTCAGTCAATAGCATTGTAGAAGAAATAATAAGTAATTTATTGTATTGCACACTTGGAAATAAAGTAGGGCCTACACCTAAATTGCTTCACCATATTGAAGTTAATTTCTTGTATTGTGTGACCGGTTGAACAATTTACGAGTACATTCACTACAAACGTCCATTCCTTTGTTCACGTTCTAAAATAGGTCCCTTTTCTATACCAGATTGACCGTAAACCGAGCTTCAGTGGGG
>NQII01010576.1:0-34903 GCA_002778355.1 Clitarchus hookeri
CGACTGCCTACTCCCGTGTCTCCTTCGCCTCCTATCTCGGCCGAACACCTAACTCGTCTCGCGACTGTGCCTCCGGACAACTCCCATCTCGGCTGGTGACAATTGACTCGTCTGGGTTCCGAACCCGGCCTCGACTGGCTCACCCGACTGCCGCCTCTCTGCTTGCGATATATCTGTCTGACTGATTCTCACTGACGCTGGTCGAGCGCCTCTCGACGGCACAGATACAACTGTCTCTGAACCACTGCCCTGAACAACTCCTCTGAACAACTGCCCTCCTGCCTCGTTTGCTCCTGAATTTAACTGTTTTCCCGCTATATTCAAGTTAGCTGTCAGCAGTTTCTAGAGAGAGAATCCTGGAAAACCCCTGTTTAACTCGCGCATTTTTATGCAGAATTTTGTGCCTCATCAGCATCTTGTGCACTCCAACTAGGTTAGAGGGTGGGTGAAGTTACTGTGGCGGGGATTCCTAAGGAGCTGGGTCTGCAATAATTTTTGTCGGGGGCTCCCAGGCTTCCTTCGTCGAGAGCTGCATATCAGCTATTTCTCGGACTTACCCTCTTTCATTCGACTTCGGTTCTTCCCCGCGTGTCCTTACGCGTCGGGACTGTCCCGAGGGTGTTTCCCCGGAAGTTTCATTGTCAGCTGCCTACCCTGGCTGGCTGGCTGCCTGCCCTGGATATATATAGCAGGGTGTGGAAACAGCTCAATGCCTATCCCATGCCCATGCCACGCGTCAATGTGAGCTTGCGAAATGTGCTAACAGAGAATAAATATGTATTTAAGAGTGAATACAGATTAAGTGAACAAGGTTATGGTAACAGAATAGGCTTTAAAGTCTGACACCCCATTTCCACACATCTCTGGATGCGTTGTTGAAATAATTGGCAAACACTCTCCAGTGCACCAGAATTTGCTTGTATTGTCTGGCATGATTTCTAAATGTTTGGCCACAGCTCTTCGTCATTTGCTAAATAACTGGGAAACACCTGGGTGTTTAAATGTCTCTCCAAGAAATAGTATAGTTTTTTAAGGCCTGATTTAAACCCAAGAGTCATTGAGTGTCAAAGAACCGCTCGAAAACCTTAGTGTCTTCTGCTGGATAGATTTTATGTATGACATGTACCCTTAAAGGAGTCACATCTGTGTCACCATGATCATATACTACAGCATGGCATTGCCACGACACCTTTATCACACAGTCACCTTCGTCCCAAATCTAGGGAGTCCTTCACTTCTGGTGCCGTAGTTACTGAGTAGTTAGCCTGCTTGCCTCCCACTAAGGCGAACCGGGTTCAATCCCCGGCCGGGTCACTCTCCGATTTCCGCATGTGAAAATCGTGCGGGACGGTGTCGCTGGTAGGCGAATTTTCTCGGGAGAGTCCCTTTTCCCCCGCTCTTCTATTCCGGCGCTGCTCCATACTCACCTCTTCACTGCGTTTGGCTCTCGAGACCTCGCTAATGAGTCGCCCAAATCTNGGCTCTCGAGACCTCGCTAATGAGTCGCCCAAATCTCTTGACTCACTCACTCACTCCATTACCTTGAACAAAATAAACCATTTAAAAATAATTACTTGAACCGAATATTAATTTGGTTGATCTAAATACATCATAATATAGTTAATACACACAACTATTATACAAGTACTTTCATTTAGTCGGTTTGTTTACCACGAGTGATATCAATATTAACCTAGATTCCAAATAATAAATTTTTTGGAGTGTATAAGCATTTGTCTAGCTGGAAAATTCTGATATGTTTATTTTTACAGAATTTTTGGCGGCAACAAAATTAATATTGGTCCAGTATTGGNCTAGCTGGAAAATTCTGATATGTTTATTTTTACAGAATTTTTGGCGGCAACAAAATTAATATTGGTCCAGTATTGGCATTTATGTGTATTTGGTTGGTTGTGGGGTAATATGATAGTTTAATTGCTTTCGTGCAAATATATTGCTCGAAAGTTTGTTTACAACTTTTGTGTATTAGGATGGCAACAGTGTTTCGTGGTGCATTTATTGATGCTTATTATTAATACTGGCGTAAACAATGCCAATTAAAACACGTTCAAAGTGAAAATATATTATAGCTGTAAAACTTTAAAATATTCGTGTATGTAACTACATGTCCTGTATAAGGAAAGTTTTTCCCGAAATCGTTCCTTTTTCTCCAGTAGTCACTTTAGACGTGATCCCTAAGGCGTAGCTTTAGGACACAAAAATTTCGGGTGCGAAACATGGGTCTTACTTTAACTATTTTTATAACGGAAGCCGTTTAATGTATGTAGAACCATTCAAATCTTGAGTTCTGCGAAACAAATTTTACGAGTTTAGAGTAACCAAAGCAGAACAAAAATATACATTTGATTCAGCAAAAAGTATTAAAATTTTTCTACANACGAGTTTAGAGTAACCAAAGCAGAACAAAAATATACATTTGATTCAGCAAAAAGTATTAAAATTTTTCTACAGGAACAACTAATTCGGTCGCCCAAACAAACGTTTATTTATACAATGAAACATTTCCTCATTGCAAGCTTTTGAAAGGAAGGGCATTGACTGCACGAAGGCAGACCTGAAAACCCCGCGACGTACTTGAATACGCTTTATTATTTTGCCCGTTGGAGGTGTACCATCAAGGGAATCATATGAGTTTATAAAATCCCCTTAACGTACTGCTGTGTCGCCAGTGTTCCCTTGAGCATACCAAGGAAAGTAGACAATCACAGGAGCTTGATGTCCACAACACGAGGCCACAACTTCTGTTGGCATGTCGCTCAACAATGATGTCTGAATTTGTGCGTTGACTAGTGTCTCTCCTTACTAAAGGACATGCGTAATCTGTAAAATGTGATTAGACAAATCCTGGATTCATTAATAAAGACGATGCATTGCCATTCCTCAGTTATATGTCATCCGATTACGAAATCCTTGAGAAATGCATACGAAATCGCCGATGTCGGGGTGTCAAAAGGGGGAAAGCATAAGGTAAGTCGATAATACAAGCTTTCTTGTCCGAGTCGCCTCGCGATAGTGCGCGTGGAAACAGGGGTCGATTTTGATACGACTACATGTAACTGGACTGTAGAAAGAGAAACAAATTTCAGTTTACAGATGTCAGACAGAGGCGTATTCTTCTTTACCGGTAGCCATTCCAAGTTGCCCACAGACTACATGGCGCACATCCGTTTCTCTTAGGCTGGCCGCACACCTATTAGACAAGACAAGACAAGGCAAGACAAGAGCAAACACCTTTAGACAATACATCTTTAGTCACATTATGGTAACGCACACCAGTTAGTCATAGACAAGATATCAGACAATAAAGTTGTGATGGGTGCACTTACGATTTGGGAGTGGATATGTAACCAGGAAATAGGAAATAGGAGATATTGGTTTCACCCATATAATAGGAGGCGGGAAGAAAACAATACGTTAGAAAATTTAATTCTTGAGCTGAGGGGTGATGAAGAAAAATTTCATAGTTTTACGTGATTAACACCAGAAACATTCGACTATCTGCAGGAACTTATGCAAGATAGAATTGCAAGTAATAACACGAATTATAGGAGATGCTTATTTACTGCAGAGCGACTATTTATCACTTTGAGGTAAGTTAAACAACTGTATTACAGTAACTATTGCAATTTTCTTTTGTTTCTTAAATGTCTTGCATAAGAATTTCTCAGTTTTTTCCATTTCTGTTTGCAATCATTCTCTGAAAAACAAGGAAAAAAGGTTATACTCGCTTTTGTGTATTAAATTATTTTACCAATATGAGAGTAATTTTTGAAAACAATATTCAATACAACATGTCTTCAAAATCTAATTTTATCATTATCCTGTGTTTACAGATTCTTAGTAACTGGTGCTACATTTGCAGCCATGCACTTTGATTTTAGAGTTGGCACCACAACAATCGGCTGTGTTGTTATGGAAACGTGTAAAATAATATGGGATGTCCTTCAACCTANTCTTTTGTTTCTTAAATGTCTTGCATAAGAATTTCTCAGATTTGTCCATTTCTGTTTGCAATCATTCTCTGAAAACAAGGATAAAAGGTTATACTCGCTTTTGTGTATTAAATTATTTTACCAATATGAGAGTAATTTTTGAAAACAATATTCAATACAACATGTCTTCAAAATCTAATTTTATCATTATCCTGTGTTTACAGATTCTTAGTAACTGGTGCTACATTTGCAGCCATGCACTTTGAATTTAGAGTTGGCACCACAACAATCGGCTGTGTTGTTATGGAAACGTGTAAAATAATATGGGATGTCCTTCAACCTATCTACGTGAAATCTGAATATTCACCTTCGGAATGGGAGGATGTTGCAAACAAATTTGGAATATTGTGGAACTTTCCTCACTGCGTTAGTTGTATTGACGGTAAACCTATAAGAATTAAAAAACCTCTCAACTGTGGCTCGCAATATANTTTCCTCACTGCGTTAGTTGTATTGACGGTAAACCTATAAGAATTAAAAAACCTCTCAACTGTGGCTCGCAATATAACAATTAAAAAACGGTTTCATTCAATTGTACTTCAAGCTGTTGTAGATGGTGATGGTTACTTTTTATTTGTGGACGTTAGAGATTATGGACGCGCAAGCGACGGCGGTGTTTTCTGCCAATCAGATTTTGGAACGAAGCTATTAAAAATGAACTGAATCTCCCTAAACCTTTTTCTCTACAAGATGGCGAAGAGACGGATATTCAATTTGTCTTTTTAGTTGACGAAGCATACCGACTACATACAAATGTTATGAGGCAGTTTTCTAAAAGGAGCTTAACGTCTGATGATTTTTGGATGTATAATTATACATACTCCAGGGCAAGAAGAATAATAGAATGCGCGTTTGGAATACTACGAGCGAGATTCTGAATTTTTGCTTATAAAACAAGTGTTGCTCCTGATAAAGTAGATGTCATTGTAATGGCAGCCTGCGTACTTCACAACTTCATAAAAAAGAAATAGTACAGTTACTTGGATAATCAAATAGTTGAATAATTATTTCCTATTGACAAATCTACAACCACTACTATAAATCCACAGAGACCGGCAACAGAAGCTCTTAAAATAAGGGAAGAATTANTATTGACAAATCTACAACCACTACTATAAATCCACAGAGACCGGCAACAGAAGCTCTTAAAATAAGGGAAGAATTAAAAAAACTATTTTATTTCAGAGAAAGGCAGTGTTCCATGGCAAAACGCAGCCATCAATAAGTAATATATCTTTAGTTATTGGCAAATATAAATTTACATAATTTTTATAATAATTTTATTGGTAATACTGTCATATTTATTTCTTCAGCAACTTCCCTACATAACTTGTCAACCACATTTCGGTTATAATGCTCCTTCAATTTTGGGTTGAGCGATATTTCCCTATTCTGCACCAGCAAAACAAACTGTTCATCACTTGCCATATTTTACAATGTCGTAAAAATTACAATTCAGTAAGGCTGTATGTACTCCCTGCTATGTTTAGTCGCATGATGGTAACGCACATAGTCATAGACAAAATGTCAGACGATAAAAATGTGATGGGTGCACTTATGATTTGGCAGGAATATGTAACCAGGAAATAGGAGATATTGTGTTCATCCATATCATATTTTTTTGCATTCCATTGTTTTATTAGAAAATTAACAATTTTTTCTATACATTATAAACAAATAATTTAAGAACTAGTGAAAAGTCTTGTGTTTGTTGAATATTACAATTTAAAATATGAAATATCTGAGTACATATCAGCAGTCTGAGACTGATCATGCGGAGATGTCAACAGCGAAGCATCCCCTGAAGCAACTGAAACTTCGCTATTAGAACAGGAAATTGGATCGTAGGTGTGAGATGAAGTTAAACTGCTTTCAATTTCTTGCTCATCCATTAAATTATTCATAATGGTAACGATTCCCTGTCTAAATGTTCGTTGTCTCTTTGCCGTCAGTGTCTCATAATATGGAAGCATACCTTTCACATAGTTCAGCAATGGATGTTCTACTGTAACATTGTTTGCATTGCTTTTGAGAAACTCTATCATTGAACCTACAATTTGCTGTGATGATAATTGCTTCTTACGACGTAACTGACTTTCAAGATTTGATGGACAAGGGCGTTTGTGAGATGTTTCCGGTACAACATCAATATTCTCGGTATGGATTGCTGGACTATCTTCAGTGGTGGATTGCATGCTTTCTGCTTCCTCTAATTCCTTTTTGTAATTTCCTTTTTGTTTGCGATGTTGCATAAATTCCTTCAAGAATGACATAACATCCGCCAAATACCATTTGGGTTTGTGATCACTTTCAGACCCAGATGGTTTCTTCTGATTTCTTAAGTGTCTTGCATAAGAATTCCTTAGATTGATCCATTTCTGTTTGCAACTATTCTCTAAAAAACCGAAAGAAAAAAAGGCTATAATCGCTTTTGTGTATTCAATTATTGTGTATATATGAGAGTAATTAAAAAAAAAAAACTGCTAATCAAATAAGTGTTTCTCCTAATAAAGTAGATGGGCAGCCTGCGTACTTCACCACGTCATAAAAAGTGTGAAGTGGGCTCCACTCAACATTACCAAACAACAATAAGTAACCAGCTTTCCAATAAATAGTTCAAAATATAAAGTTTTAGCGATCTACGTTTAAAAGTTTTAAAATAGTTATGTTTTTAAAATCTCAAAAACTACCTTTCCCCACTAAATAATTTTAATGAAATTGTTATAAAAATTCAAAATAACAATACTTCGCAACATATAGATTTCGATTTGTTTAATCATTACTATACTTTACCTATACTATGTATGGTAAAGTAAAAAAAACAGTGCTGTTACTTGTATAGTGAAATAGTTGAAGAATCATTTCCAATTGACAAATCTACAACCACTACTATAAATCCACAGAGACCGGCAACAGAAGCTCTTAAAATAAGGGAAGAATTTAAAAACTATTGTATTTCAAATAAAGGAAGTGTTCCATGGCAAAACGCAGCCATAAATAAGTAATATATCTTAAGTTATGGACAAATATACACTTACATAATTGTAATAAAATTAAATTGGTAACTTATTTACCTGTCATATTCATTTCTTCTGCAACTTCCTTCCATAAGTTGTCCACCACATTTCGGTTGTTGTGGCTCCTTCAATTTTGGATTGTACAGTATTTCTCTATTCTGCACCAGGAAAACAAACTGTTCATCAATTACCAAGGTATGAAGACGCCTGGTGACTAATGGTGACTGATAGGAATAGTGCATGCCCTATTCCTTCAGACACGAGGTTTAGACACGTTTAGACACGTCTAATTGCAATGACTAACCTGTGTGCGCTATACCATTGACATCAATGTACACATCGGTGACTAAACGTGTCTAACCCTGTCTTGTCTTGTCTAACCGATGTGCGGCCAGCCATGTGTTCTCTACTACCAACATCATCGCACCGTTCGATCAAAGTTCCGGTCAGTTTGAAAAAACCGTGCCACATATTATCCGCACATATTCACTCTCTCTCGAACTATGCAAGTTTTTTAAACATGGCGTTTCTTCTATGTTTCTCGGCAAGTCTATATTTAGTTCCAATACTAATGGGAACCAACGAAATTTTCAAACCAGATTCTAAGTGCACAATCGTTGCGAGGCCTCGCTCGCTTGGCTTTGCTCAATTTATACGATTGCACTACCACAACACTTTTTTCCTCTACCCCGTAAATTCAGGCAGACAATATGACGAATGTGAATGTATGGTGTTTTTGAAATTATATATAAAGAAATTTAAGCTTATCGTAGAAACAATACTTTTTAAGCGGTTTGTTATTGTAAAACTTTACATTTAAATATCTTTGTTTAAGACAAATGATGTTCTGTTTACTAATGCATAGCTGACATTTTTTGGCATGTGCCACTATATTATAATTCTATCTTCATGTCGTTATTGACTGAGGAAAATGGCGAAATAGTGAATGTTTTATGTATCCCACATCACAGAGTATATTTTTCACGTTTTAAAATGTACAATAAAAAGTGGGATATTTCGTTAACAAGAAGTTAAATTTAGCAGTCAAGCTAAATCAACTTCAAAGTGATATTAATTCAAGCTTATAAAAGACATCAGGTAACATTTCACCGTATTAATAATACTTATAAAAGTAAAACAATACATAAATGTACCAAAAAAAATTACGTTTTACCTACACAACAATCGTTAGATTGCTAAAAGTGGTTAATTGTTTAGCGCAGGAGGACACGAATTCCGCAACCACTAGTAGAAAGGTGCATAAACAAATATATATAAATTCTGTGTGTGTATGTAAATACACGTACATGCACAAATAGCTAAAAGCTGCCCATGTAATGAATTTCGTAGTTGCATATAAAAATAAAATAATTTTTCTACATCATTGTGCAAAATAAACAATTTCAGCTGAATTCCAAACCCAAAACTTAATTTTCATGAATTAGTAATATCCCTTGGCCGCTTCTACACATACGGAAGGTAAGGGAGAACGTATTTTCGTACTGTAAAAAGTACGTTCAAAATACCTGTTTGAAATGTGTTGATACCTGGTTGTACTATGGTGCACATGTAAGGGTACAATTGTATGTTGTGTATCAGTTTTAATAAGGATGGACGTGAAATATTCTTGATTATTTACAACCACCATGGGCTGCACGCTTCTTTAGTCACGTTGAAGTTGAGCTTGCAGATAGTGAAAGCAACAAACATCGCTGCATATTTATTAGGTGTTAGTACTAATTATTATGAAACAAAAACACGCTGTTATCTCCAAAGTGTCTATCCTGAGACAGTCCTCTAGACAACTGTTTTGAAACGCACATGCTTTCAACAAAATAAACTAATATCTTGAAAACGGCTGATATAAATGGTTCTCAAAGATTTTTTTAAATTTTCCCATGATTATTACCTTCTTGTAATGAATCGTGTATTACTGCAGAGGGTTACGAAATAAAAAATACCAAAAGTGGGTATCGACCTTCACTTTGGTACTGAAGAGAAGATAATATTACCAACAAATTCCCACAAGAATAAGATAACATTCCCTCAGCACAATTAAATGTTGTTGCTTAAGCTAAAGTAGTTTCTGATATTTGTCATGAAATCTAATTAAAAATTTTACGTCTGGGACCACATATGCAATATTTTTTACTTCTTCGATTAAAAAAACTTAATTAATTTTCGATTTAATATCTGATATGAAATCTACTCCCGATTTAAACCTTGTACATATGTGAATGTGTAGATAACTATACGTACATATAAATGTACCATTAATGAGCAAATACGTTAGTAAGTCAAGTTTTTGTGAAAAATGAGATATATGGACTAGCAAAGTCTTGTTTGTTGTTTGTATGAGTGAGTCTAATATTTAAAATTATAGATGTTGTGCATATTGGATTATAGGATATCTTGGAAAAGTAACAGCAGAAAAAGAGTAAGTAGACATATTTTATTTGACACCAAGAACTGACACGTGTGTATACGTAGGTACCTCAAGTTACTTGGTTATTGTCAAAGCTCATGTGTTAGAAATGAATTGGGAATACATATATACGTATCTCACATTTTCTACTTATGAACTCATTCATAAAGTCCATAACTCAGTTATATAACTGACCAATTCAGATATATTATTTTGATTTACTATACAATGCACCACATATTTGGGAAAGTTGTGTTAGTTCAAGGCATATATATGCATGGTGTTTATTAATTGAAGAAATGTGGGTTTGCGCTGATATTATTTTTAATGTTTAGACAATATTAATAAATTGCAGAATATGCAGATAAAATACATAAAGTACACGCCTCTTCAAGTATCAATATTTTCTCAAGTTAGGTTGACTGCAGTGACTCAGTTTATTATAATAACATATTATTATGCCTAATCACGGCCCTGTAAGAGAAATTAGAAATATTGACTAAATCATAACGACATATTAACTTCAATATGGAAAAATGTTCATGTTTGCTAATTGTCATGGAATTAAATATATATTCATATAGGTGACTTGCACTCTTGTAACAGCATTGCTAACAGAGTTTTAAAGCCTTTAGAATATGAGGAGAGCATGACAAACCTGTGGGTTTTGGTCCCAACATACTAGAATCGTCTTAAAAATGAGGCCAGTTCAACAAATGAATGAAGAAAAGCAACATATTCTGTCTTTCCCACGCTATGGATGTTACTACTGTCGACATAGGACAGGAAAGGAATACCTATCCTCAAAACTATCTATATCTATGGTGTATAGATTGTACCAATCATCAACAAACTACCCTATATTATTAACACTGTATTCCAAATTATTCCATTAACTGAATCCTGCTCTAAAGAACCAAAGCAGAATACGTGCCACAAGTGTGATTTGCTTCATGAGAAAAACATAACTTTCGATGGTTATAGCAAACATCCGCTTATCACTGAGCCAAACAAACATCAATATGCAGACTATTAATATAATGCCAAGAAAAGGGACACAGCTCTGAGCAAACAAAAAAAACTATCAACATGTGCTTGTATTTAATTAGAAATAGTGCCTGTAAATTCCTTATCATACTGTCTGAACTCAGTTTCTCTTTACAATAGTCTATTCTAGATAGTCAATTTGACTATCTACTCTCTTGACTCTGATGAAGATACTTGATACGTTTAAGATTAAACTTTATCTAGAAGCAGTGGGAATGAGATTGCTTCACGGATTTTCCAGCACATATTTGACTTTCCTAACGATACACAGACGAATAAATTCTGCTGAATCACCTTAACTGACGAAAACCAGAATAAATATCGGCCTTAATGTCATATTCACCTTCACGTGAAATTAACAACCAGTTTATTATCAGTGGTCTCACACACACACACATGCAGCGCGACACTGACGATCCTGTTTTTGAAATGTTGATAAAGTGGACACCTATAAAGATCAATCATTGGAGTGATGGGTGTAACTAATAAGTTGTCCAACAGTGGATAACATGCAGTATGTTTGCAAAGGAAAGGAAGGCCGTTTATTACTATGCCGGTTTGGGTCAAGCTCAAGGATTATTTATATTGAAGAAAATGAATGAAGATAGTGAGATGTTTCTTTCGCAATCAATATAACTTAGTAAATGCAATACAGCAGTGATACAAGCCTGATCAAGTAGAAAATTTAGCAGTATAAATGAATATCCATTTTCTGCGCACAAAATCACGAGGCGTGGGAAACACACTCTTGCGACAGATTTGCATGTCCTCCTCACGGAATCACTAGCCATTAGCGAAGGAAAGAATAATAACTTATAGATATCCTTCCCCTAATTTATCCTGTATTCCATTGGTTTTACAGTAACTACATAGTTGCTAATGTTCCTACGAAAATACCCAGATCTTGAGGAAGGTGATCAAGATGCAGTGTAAAAATAATAGTACTGTCATTCTAAATAACTATATTTGTATTATAAATAACTAATTTACGTAAAATTATATATATGGTCTTTTAAAAAATGGTAGGTGAATTTCATTTACAGTTTTATCAGAGGATAATTTAATAATTGAATAAGTCGCAGTTAGTTACTTAAAGATACAATTACATTGTAGAATAAAATCTAGCTGATATCGTACAATCTAACGAGAGCTTCTCTAAACAGCTTGTACACTGCAGGTGAAATTTGCTATACAGAGTGATTCTAAAATCATGGGACAAACTTTGAGGGGTGATAGAGCTCACAAAAAAAAAAAAAAAAAAAAAAANAGGAATATATGGGCGGGAGTAACTCGTTGAGGCCCAAACACAAAAATAACACATGAAATGCAACACATTGTTTGTTTACAACGTCGCCGCTAAATGCCTTTTAACAGCAATGTTTATAATAATTGCTCTAAATTGCTACCACCGACAGTAATACAAGCTTGGTACCGTCGGTGGAGTGATGCTGATGCTGATGCAGCAGGTGACTGACGCACCGTTTGACTGCCCTCAACTATCGCCACCATTGTCAGCCAATCACGCCATATGTAGAGGTTGCCAAGCATGCGTGACTGTTGGTGGATGCATTTCCAGCAACTGTTTTAACATTTTCTGTACGGAATCACTCGTCAAGTATGCTGCTTATGAACATTTTACGTTTCCGTTTATGTGTTATGTTCTTGTGTTTGTGCCTCAACGTGTCACTTCCGCCTATATATTTCTAGAAAATAATTGTTTGTTTTAGTGACCTCTACCACCCCTAAATGATTGTCCTATGATTTTAGAATCAACCTATATAGAGCATCTAGATAGGCTGACTTAGAGCGACACTACCTAGACGTCTCGAATTGTTATATACACTGGACTCTGGGCAGAGAAATTTGCGAGATTGGGCTCACATTCAGTATGTAAAGAGTTGCAAAATGACACGTGTTAGACAAGTAGCTGCAGTGGCAGTGGTAATGTTAATACGGAAAATTCAGCGTAGCAAGAACAAGAGGAAAATAAGGGCATGGGTGAGGAAATGGGTAGCAAGGAGAGGCGAGGAAGGGGTGCATGGAAATTTACTCAGGGAATAGTTGTATGAAGATGCCAATTCATATACAAATGTCTTGCAAATGTTACCTAGTGACTACGAGTACTTACTGGAAAAGGCATCCCATAATATAAGGAAGCATGATACTCATCTGAGGAAAGCAATTTCTCCATCTGAAAGACTTACACTAACACTACAATTTTTCGCAGCCGGTAGGTGTTAAGCTGAAAATCCATGACATTAGTAATTGGTTTAAGCTGAAATAATACATGTAAAACGCAGTATGAATAACATATTTATTTGATTAGTTTTACAGGTGACAGTATTTATTTCGGATACCAGTAACAAGCATTTTGAGAATAATACCTGAGGTCTGCAAGCCACTGTTTGAAGTGCTTAAAGTGGATTACCTGAAGGTAAAGAAGTAGTACCACACTATTCATAGAAGTTATATAGGGCAGATAAATTTAAAATATTACCACCATGATCGGACGTACAGTTTTGAAAAAATTATGTATAGCCAGCGGATTGGTTAGAATGATCATGGCATTTAGACTGAGAAGCGGGAGTGGAGGTAAAAGACCGTATGATATTACCATCTCCCATGTCTTCTTCCTCTTCAATGTTTAGTATAGCCTTCTTTGTGATACGTTTCAATCTCTTTCTTCTCTCATCAGAGCGCAGGTGACGTAATTCAGCAGCAACATAATTAGCGAATGCTGCATGATCACCCATCATGGGTTTCTGAAGTACGGCAAAGGCGTCACTTGGAGCCTTATCTTCTGCTACCTGTTGAGTTTTTGTGTTGTGCGATATCATCTTCCTTCATTTACCCCTGACCCGACACACTCGCTGCACATAGTGTTTCGCCTTCCTGTAACTGGGGTTTGGAATATGTATTGCTAGGAGTGTCACTTGTTTCGTTGCTAACTAGCTCCTGAAAATGAATCACATGGGAACATGGTAACTACTTAGTAATGTGTACATTTTTTTTGTTAACAGATACCGTCTAATGCAGAGCGGCATAAGGAAGCAGAAGACTTTGAACAAACGTGGAACTTTCCACGTTGCCTTACAGCGCTAGATGGGAAGCATGTGGTTCTTAACGGACCTGCACGTAATTGAAGCCTCTACTATAATTATAAGGGCACACACAGTGTTCTGTTAATGGCACTAGTGAATGCACGTTACAAATTCCTATACGTAGATGTAGGATGTTACGGTCGAGTATCTGATGGAAGTGTGTATACAAAGTTTTTACTATCATCAGCCTCAGAGAATAACCTTTTGAACATACCGGATGCAAAGCCATTGCCAGGCCAATCCGACCCTCTACAGTATGTCATAGTGTCGGATGACGCATTTGCTTTAACACCGTTCTTAATGATATCATTCCCATTTAAATATCAGCCTGGTCCAAATAGGGTTTTTAACTTCTGGCTGTTGCGAGCACACCGCGTATTTGAAAATTCATTCGGATTAATTGTAGCCACTTTTGGTATTCTGAGACGGCGAGTGGAACTACCTCCACCAAAGATGACATGCGTTGTGTTAGCGATCTGTGGGTTGCATGAATTTCTATAGAGTAGAAGTAGTATACACATTTGTATGTACCACCTGGTAAATTTTACTCTCAAACAGTAAACGGTTTCATTTCTGGTGCATGGCAAAATAAAGGGATGCCTGCAAATACATTATATCCCTTACAAACGGCCAGTTGCCAGAAATCCCGACAGAAATGCCAAAGAGATCCGGGATCAGTTAACAGATTACTTCATGTCTCAAGAAGGAGAAGTTGTATGGCAATATCAGAACATACAAATGATCAGACAAAAGTGATGTATACATTGTAAGGTTTTGTTATTGAATTGCATTTTGTGCAGGAATTACTCATTATTTAGTGACTTTTTTAAAGGAGGCATTTACACCGTTCATATGAGGACAATGACAATTTTGTTGTATAAAGTAAGTAACTACATTATACGGTAAATAACACAAAGTAGTGCAACAGACCAAGAGTGGAATGGCACATAGGTCTACTCCGTAAATAGTGCAATCGCATGCGAATAGAGCTACGGTCTACGGTTTCCTGCAAAGTTAATCATTGCATTTAATGTATTGAATTTAATATACCAGCAGCACTGAGCCTAATATTTTATTATATATTTCCTAAATACGGACATTTAAGCAATTCCTACATATATTTTACGCCTGTCACACTTTATTCATCAAATACAACATACATATCGAGCGGCATCTATGCTGGGACTAAAATGTGTGTGCTATATGTATTCACGTTTATTCCACATAAATACATGTTGTCGCCTACATGCCATGTTAAGATATGCTTTATGCGTCTACGTGAAACAGCGGCACCTGCCTGAAGAATACTTTCAAGATATTTTTTGTCAGTGCGTGTTGAATGAGGTTAAGTTTAATTGATAACAGCACATTTTCTCTCGAGTAAATAATGTACCACTCAAACAATTATACACTACTGCGCTACTATGTATATAATTAAATATATATTTATATATATACACCTGTGACGTCAAATTAACTCTGAAATAAGAAAAAAACGAAGAAAATAAAAGGGGCTATGGAGCTGATGCTGAAGTGTTGAAGAGTAATTGGGAGTTCTACAACAGCTTACAGTTTAGGAGTGGATACTTAGAATACAGTCAAATCACTGGAACTATGGCAAGTACAGAACTATTTAATGGCTCATAATAGCATATGCTATATAAAATATATATTACATGTTATTAAGAGCCATTAAATAGTTTTGATACATATAACATATATATGCTATAATGAGCCATTTAATAGTTATTGTATATAACATATATTATAAGCTATTAAATAGTTATGATATATAACATATATATGCTACTATGAGTCATTAAATAGTTGAAATATATAACATATATGTTCTAGACCATTAAATAGTTATGATATATAACATATATGCTATTATGAACCATTAAATAGTAATGATATATAACATATATCTATATACATATTATAAAACTCAACGTCTCACTGTCTGTCTGTTAGTATGCTTATCACTCGAGAACCACGTATCCGATCTACGTGTTTTTTTTTTTTTAATTCATGACTATGTTCTCTGGCCAGGTTTTAGTGTATATTTTGTTACGTAAAGTAACATAAGGAATAAGCAGTGACGATAATAGTATATCAAGCGGCGGCAAAAACGTTTGCCGCCAGCGCGCTCTCTTGCAATGCGCTGTATACACCAATAAAGATGGAACAATATCTTGTAGTAAAGAATTGTGTAGAATAAAAATACCTGAAAAAACTCCGCAGTAGCATATATCTACCTATATCAGAGAAATACTAATAAGCGTTTTTACAATTTAATTTCTCAGACGTGCAAAGAATCACAACTAACTCTATGATATGGTTCCAAGAGCGTGCTATCTTAAAATCTAAAAATGAAATCGTCGAAAACATCAATAAAACTATCCTGAGCATGATTGAATCATCCTCCCGAACGTACACGTCTGTGGACACTGTTGTTGAAGAGGAAGACACAGTCCACTATCCGACTGAATTCGTGGATTCCCTTAATCCATCAGGTTTGCCTGTTCACGCTCTTGCTGTAAAAATTGGCGGACCAATCATGTCATTACGGAACACAAGCCCTCCAAAAATGTGCAATGGCACTCGCCTACAAGTAAACAGTTTGAGGGATTATGTTATTGAGGCAACTATTAAGAGTGGCACCGGTAATGGAAAAAAAAATCTTAATACCCCTGATTCCAACGGATTTTCCTTTCCAGTTTAAGCGTCTCCGATTTCCGATCAGGGTTTGTTTTGCTATGACTATAAATAAGTCACAAGGCCAAACCTTGAAAGTTGCTGGAGTTGACCACCGACAGCCATGCTTTTCACATGGACAATTTTGTATGTCGCATATGCGCGTGTCAATTGCAGTAGCAATTTGTATTTACTTCCGCCCAATAAAAAAAAGAAAGAAAAATTGTGTACAAAGAGGCCCTGCGATAAAATATATGTATTTTGTTTAGGAAAACAAAAATCAACAAATGACTTTATGCAAAATATTAAAATGTAAAAAAATAAAAGTATGTTTAAATTAAAAATATTTGTCTAATGATTATTCGTCTCATAACTAACACTAAGTAAAATTCTACTTTATTTTTTAAAAAACTTAAACAATAATTTTGTAGGTAACTGAATTGGAGCCGCGGGCACAACTAGTATATAAAATTATATTAAGAGTTATTAAATAGTTACGAACTTACCGTACTTCCAGTGCTTTGTCTGTATTCTTGGTATCCAACCATTAAAAGTAAGCTGTCGTAGAACTCCCAATAACTTTTCCACACGACAGCATCAGCTCCATCGCCACTTTTCATTTTCTTAATTTTTCTTATTTCTGAGTTAATTTGACACTGAAGATTGTTCCATTTCTTACTCACTTAACACTCTGACACTTGCAACGATTCCGCAATACTTTACAGTGCCTTCGCCTTTTTATCTATACATCGATGTTCTTTAACACCAATATTCCACAGTTCAGGATAACTTTCAAAAGCTGCTATCAACAATAATGTTTTCGTTTTATCCCGCGCTATTTTGTTTGCCATGTCGTCCGAGAGCAGGGGATCTATTTGTCTGGCTAGATAGATGTAGAGATATCTCGAGACTCACACGGCTGTTTTCTCGCAACTGTTCCCACTGACGCCTTACGCAACCCTACCGAGCTCTCGGCTAGAGCTCTCGCTAAAGTGCTCCAGCATTGTTTTCACTCCTAGAATTCAGTTAGATTGCTCGAACTAGAATAACTATAGTTAACAACTCCACAGTGTACTTGTACAGCAACAAATGGTCACGGTTAGGTTTAGACGCATTGCATTCCATACGTGTTATTTTCACCATGTTAACTATTATACAACATCCATAACACCACTGCAATGCATTGTCCTTATTTAAAATATGGCGACAAACATTAAAAGGCTTTAAACTGGAAAACCTATGTATACAGACTTCATTATTTACAATGGGTGCAGATACAGGTTGTATCTAAATTCCTATTACACACGTTGAGGACTTGTAAGGGGACCAAGTAGAGAACATTTTGCATAGGAACCCATGTCCTAAAACATGCCGCTTCCACTCTGCATGCCAAACACCACCATGTGTGGACATGTCCCGCATATGCTGCGTCAATGAGTTTAGCGGAGGACGTATGTTGTTGTTGCAGTGCTTCTGCATCCACTCAGAAGAACGGCTGCATGTGGCAACCACCCACTTCCATACAAACATTGCACCTCTGTACCATGTTCTGGTACACTTTCTCACAAACACCTGGTAGTCGAACATCCGTCGCTGCTATAAAACGCACAAGCAGATCCTCCTGAGAATCCACTGGAATCTCGTATATCAGAATCTTCATGTGGCCCCAAAGGAAATAACCCAGTGGCGAGAAATCTGGTGAATGTGGGAGGCAATTAATTTGGCCACCATGGCCGATCCGTCGTCGCCCGAATCATTCGCCAAAATGACAGTGGGCAGTACGTGCAATGTGAGGTGGTGCACCATCGTGTTGAAACCACATGGCTTGCCGGATGTTCAGTGGTACATCTCCCAAGAGCCCGGGCAACATGTCCCTCAGGCAAATCAAGTATGAGCCACCTGTTAGGTGGCAGAGGGCATGGCGCAAACACGGCCCTCCAGAAACCCTGCCCACACATTGAAAGCATATATTTCCTCAAAGCCACAGGTGTGAGTATGAGGGTATTCTTCCACCCACTCATGGCTTTTGTGCGAATTGAACACACCTTCGCTGGCGATAAACTCTGACAAAGATGGTGTGCAGAGGTGTCCAGAGGTGTGGGAAACACGCCCAATACAGCTGATATGCATCCTTCCCATTGAACTTCACTTCTCCGTACACTAACATCATATCGGCATACTCTTCAAACGTTTAGTCCGACCATTCTCAACAGCAAGGCACTGCCACAAGACTGACAGCTCGACAAAAGCAGAGAATGGCGTGCAGAATGGGTTTCAGACACGTGAAATCAAGTGATCATAGTCGAATGATGTACTCCGCTAATTGATGCAGCAGACATGGGACATGGCCACATTTGTTGGTGTTTCGATTGTAATTGGAAAACATAACATTTACGGACATGGGTTCCTATGCAAAATGTTCTCTACTCGGTCCCCCCTTCAATCCCTCAATTGTGTAATAGGAATTTAGATACGCTCTCTAGTATAAAGGATTTATATTCGACTTTTCCTCAAAATGTTTGTCTGTTTCCGATAGGTGAATTATGCAGAGAACAATACATTTTTAATTACACATTTTCTTAGGTTTTTTTAAAATTTGTGTTATTAATTGAAATCCCTAACATTCTTCAATAAGCAAATTTTTCTGCCAATTTATAGAGTGACTGAGGTTTCCAACAATGGACTCGCCCTTAATAGGCACTGTCAGTTATAAATGGTTACTAAAATAATGTACCTGACACAAAATTAGAATTTTTTATTAATGTAATTCTATTTTCACTTTCTTCTGTTTTACACTCTTATAAACATCATGTAACAAAATAATGTGCTGTTGAATTTGCACCTTCAGAAGTTACGTGTTTTGTGTCTCGCACACCCCAGGTGTTTCATAGTTATGCTGGTAGTATTTTCCTTCAATATGATAAAGCATTTCAATGGCAATAATGGGTCATGCATAATGACAATTTTAAAATGTCCCCACACTTTATTTAAATCAGTACAGCATACAGGCTAAGTGGTTTCTCTTGCACATATTATAAATTTTTGCTTAAATCGCACATGAATATGGCGAGGATACTCAATTGCATTTGGTGGTGTGCCACAATATACACTGCCTGGCTGAGAAAATTCGTCACCATGAAGGTGTACATGCAATTAAATTAAACGTCCAGGGTGGATATATTTTATGTAGGTGATTGCAACTACTGGGCAGTCCCATGAACAGTACGCATGATAGCAATCACGCGTGACATCACATGACGCCACCATTTAAGATGTCGTCACAGCATCGTGAAGTAAGTCTTTTCGCTTCTACTGTCTGTGGAAAACGAACAAGATCATTTAATGCCTTGATGATGCCATCGAACGCCATTCTGTCAAACAGATGAGTTCACGATAGTAGGACTCCATACTGCTGGTTAGTCCTTGTGCCATATTGCGAATTAAATGCAACGTGATGCCATAACTATCGGTCACATCTAGCAGCAGTGGTCCCAGTAATGAAATGCGCATTTTAGTTGTGGGACCTACACTCTGAGACGAACCTCACAGTGCCCAAATTGTCGCATTAGACGCCATACTATAGTACACCCACAATTAATGACTAGAGATATTTTGCGAAGTGTACAGAATGGTATGAATGCTTCGATATCAACACGGATGGTGTCGCGCCGAATGGCTGAAGCAGATTTGTTGTCCAGTCATCCATTGCGAAGGCTACCTTTACAACAAGCCATCGTAACCATAGCTTAGAATGGTTTCGCACCAGAGCTGCATAGGGTGCAGAATGTAATAGCCTAAACTTCGGCGACGAATCCCATTTGTGTCTCACTAACGATTATCATCGTGTGAGATTTTGGCAGCTCCATAAAGTCCGCCAAACTGGGTTACATAGTTACTCTTAGTGCCAACATCCGCTCATATCCTGTATGCATTACAGAAGAATTAACTGTATACCACGATATAGATGAAGTGCTGCGGTTCATAGCAATTCCGTATAAGCAGGGCAAGCTAAAGGCACGTTTTCAAGAGGGCAATGCCCTCCCACATGTTGCTTAAATAAGCCTCAATGCTTTGCAATTTGTGTACATTATTCCTTGGCCAACCCAATATTTCGATCTCTCGCTAACTGAGAATCTGTGGTAGAGATGGAAACTCTGTTAAATACACACCCATCCCCATGAATTGAAAACTATCTGTGGACCGGTATAAATAAAACTTTTTCCATGATAACAAAGGAGGATTTCGGACACTCCTAGAATGCATATGACGTTGTGTTCAACAAATTTTCATCCAACATGGAGGTACCTCTTCTTATAGGTCATTCTGTACTTTTAGGCTACTCGAGCCTTGTCCTTTAGTAAAAATTAAATCATATTTTACACACTTATTCGGCTATCTGTTTATGCAGTTTGGTCCATGGCCTTTTCCTTGTTAGGCAGTGTACGATCCTTTTATGCCATATCAATTTCAATAGTTCATCCTAAAGTTACATACTAAAATTTGTTGCAAAAAGTTACCGTAAGACTGGCTTGCCTATCGAGCATTAAGTTAAAATGCAGATGCAGACTTGTTTTCGCCAACTATTCATACCCTACATGAGTGCTGGATATATGCTGGTAGCATAAGTACACGATTATGTGTGCATTCTCGGCAGCAGAGAGATTGACGAGTGTAAACTGAACAGTCTTACACTCTCTAAGACGGCCTTAATAATAAACAACAGAAGTACAGAAAATGTCTGATCATGCCGGAAAAAAGTTTGCCACCAGCACGTTCTCTTGCAATACGCTGTCTAAACGAATTCCCGCCTATACTTTAAGAGATATCAAACATTTTGTGAAACATTAATTTTTCGAGACTCGGTTGACCGTACGCGGACGTGGAGAGCCATGGTGTCGGCGGGTTTGTCCTTGTTGCGAGGGGGAGGGAGGAGTGTAACACGAGTCGCGTGCGCTCGGCCGGCACTCAGTCGGCTCGCGTCGTGAGTAACAAACTAATCACTTTGGATCATTTACGTGTTTTTATTGCGAGTCCACTGCGAATTTTTATTTCAATTATTTACTTTAATAAAAACCTAAACAATAATTCTGTAGTCCACGCGAGCGGAGCCACGGGCACAGCTAGTACTGAATATTTTATAAATCAAGATTTCAATTTAAATGTTTTATATTTACCCTTGAATAATCATGGTAAACGTTATTTTTCAAATTATTTGGTATTTTTTCTAAATTGTCATGTAGCTATAAAATATCCTGAAAACACAGGGAAAAAATATTGTCTCGTCAAGAGAATGAAAGCGTTATTGTTCGTTTTTGACCTATCTCCTTTAAATCCCTCACCTTTTAAACTTTGTCCAAACACGAATTTGATTTTTAACCAGCGGATCATTGTTCACTCTGTTGCTGGGTCTACGCCCCATGCAATAAGTTTTCACTCAAGCAACAAAATTATACGTAAATCACGGTAGTCAATCATGTTACACCGAGCACTGTAATACGTCCTACGACACTTGCAACTAGACTGCAAATAAAGTGAAAACTTCCTGCTACTGTGAACTTTAACGGTGGTTTCTCACAGTCCCATGGGTTCTGTACTACCGAAATAAGGAAGATTTGAAATCTTACTGTGCATTTCGGTATTTATTCCAGAACAAACTGGCATAAATTGAAATAGTTAGTTAAGATGAAAACAAAATTTCGAAGTACAAAAAAAGGTTTATTGCATATAAATTTATTTATCTTATTATTATGCATTGCAACAAATAATTATATTATGAATATTTTAAGATGACAAAAAAAGGAAAGGTTTTTATTAAGTTATATTCTATGTTCACTGTTAAAATTTTTCATATGTTTACGGATTATTTTATAGAAATGTACAGATAGTACTATAAGGAAACGCGATCCGTAAAGACGAAAATTTTTCCGTATTTCCTATCGCTCCGGGTTTTGGGAACGAATAATGTTGATTATACACCAAGCTTTATTTTCCACTGCAACCATAAAACTTTTGTTTTTGTAGCATTTCGGAAATCCACACCATTTATACAGTTTCTTTCAAACATCACAAAGTAGCATCAGCCACCTGAAACAGTTACCATCACTTAAAACACTCTTAACACATTACAATAAACTGAAAAAGTTAGTCATACGTTTTTAATAACTTATTTATTGTAACGTATGTTACGAGAAAGTCGTAGGTGAGTAAGAATAAAAAATTCCTACAAATTTTCATTAGCATTCGAATCTCACTTTAAAATAAAACATTATAATTACTCAAAATTATTATGTATGCACATTGAAACACGTGAATAACACCAATTGAAAGTCGTTTTTAATGTTTGAATTGCAGAAAAACTACTTAGGAAATTTACTAAATGTTTCCGTTGATTTACGGAACGTGTTGTGAAATTTACGTAAACTTATATATTTCCAAAGCCATTTGTGCGTAATTTTACGAAGTGTTCTGGAGACTATTTACGAGTACTATTTCGTAAATAAGGACGCGATTTGTAACAGCGTTCAATTTCAAGATTTATGTATTCTTAACATTTTTCTTCTCATATACTGAACCTGTAAAACTTGACACCTATGGTAAATACAAATTATCATATTAATTCACTGGAATCACAACGTAAAATATGTAGACTCTGGCTTTATTTTATTTCAATGTATATGTTAACGTCCGCCATTTTACAGCGGTAATCTAACCGCACCGTGGTTTACATGAGACACATGAACTTACATTACAAATAATCTTACATGGCTTATCAAGAATTTAGTGCCTCAAAACACCAAGTTAGATGATTAGTGCTTTCAGCCACGTAGGACACTTTAATTATAAATTATTTTTGGGAAAATATAGTCTACATGTATTTTGCATACCAAATAATTTTGACATTTGATATTTAAATGAGTACTATATATTAAAATAACATTTTTTAAATTTCTGAATATGAAGCACAACACAGCTATTTTATTGCGTGTAAATTTTTTATCATACTCTTATTTATTTCCCTCAATGTTTTTAAATTTTTATGAATAATCAAGTTTAAATATTAGTTGTCTGGTTCGATTGGATTAAAATATTAATTTTAATTATTCATCCTTCTATAGTTTTGTATGCAAAATAAACTTATTAGTCTTATGAGTTATTAGCATAATAAAATACGTAAATTTTGCATGCGTGTAGTGAGTTTATGTCCTAGCTATTCTACCAAAAGAGATCAAGCAACAAGAACGGAAACATATACACTAAAGAGGTTATTTGTTTCAAATCTCGTGGACATTTTTGAATTTTATGTAACAAGATTTTGTGGAAAGAGGAGATATTTAGATGTATAGCTGTTTAGTAGAACTTATGTCCGTAACAATTTTATTCTAAAAAAAAACAGTTAAGATATGCATTTTTTACACGCCGACTTCTGTAGTGTAGTTTATTTCTGTTAAAATATACGATCCACGGTGTTTTTGGTCGGAATTACGGATAATTCGAAGATATCTAAGTCTTATTAAATTGAAAATTTTTATTTCGTTTATTGTGTGAACCAACTTCCACGAAATTCATCAGGGAAATTTTACCACCGAAAAGACATCGAGTGGCGGAGTTCACATGTGAGGAACGATGATTTTTAAGTGGCAATTCTACTGAAATGACCGTCAAACAGCGCAGCACGTAATTCTTTCAGCGTCAGAAGATACGAGCCAACTAGTGAAAGCGGTAACAGTCCTTTGGCAGCTTGTTATTCGTCCGTTCCCAGCAGTAGGTTATCGTGTCAAGATCACTCCGGTACTCTCCTCGCGTGTTATATCATCGGTTTCTTCCTCCTGAACAGTTTCTTTATGATGCCGAGAAAGTACGTCGTCTGGGAATGGTCATATATTACGAGAAAGTGCAGGGTTGTTACGTGACGATGGCAGAGTTCACTGTCCCCTGGATAACAGATCTCAAAACCTGTTCATGGCTCCGAGATAATTGACTAATTCTGGCAGATTCTATTTACGGCCTTCAACTGTTAGCGATGAACATGTTAAGTTGTCATTAAGTTACGAAATGTTTCATTAAAATTCGTCTGCAATCTATGTATTACAGATGATGAAGCTGTAAAGTAGCCCATTTATTCATTTTATTTATACCGCCATAAAGGCTATGAAAACTTTTCACTTATTAAACATAAACATTTTGAAAGATTTGAATTTTTTTTTAACGTCCACATAGTCAGAACTACTCCAAATTTGTAGAACGGAATTCCTATGATTTCCGTTAAATCGCAGTACTCTACAGCAGTTATTCCAGTTGATTCGATTAGTTTGCTTGTCGGTGGCAAGTTTATTAACTGACAGCTACCGACTCGTGTTTCATTGATTGATGTTACTGACTCAGGTCTAGACTGTAGTGATACGCGAATAATACAAAGGCATTTTTATTTTATATTGCTATAATTACTTTTACTTGCTTTTAATAAATAAGACTGCTAATGAAATTATGATGATTTTATGAAACCTAAATGTGTAACTGTTTCTCTAAAGTACATTGTTTAATTTTCCCCACATTCAAATGTTGTTTCTCCTCAAGCTGAAAAGTTCCGATTCTCATAAATGTTATGTTCCGATTTATCAGAGTGATAGGTCAAATGAAAAGGAAAGCAGTTGGGAACGGCGGAATCTCCATTAAAATAATTTGTGACTTGCTTTCTCGTATCCTGCCTATCACACATCATTCAGTTCGTCGTTGATTGCACTCAAGTTTCCCATTCCTAAATGCATAGGCGAGCCGAAGTCTGTTCAATATTTCTGGGCTATAAGTACCGTAATTTACCTCCGCTGTCTAAAGTTCTTGTATAGCTGGTCAGTCAAATGTTCCTTATATCGGTCTTTATACTTAATTTATTATATAAATTTCAGTCTATCTTCAGGCCCCTGTATAGAACTGCAACTATTTTAATGAGTTCCACTGATAATGTATATATACATCGTATATATCGGACGAGAATGATAATATGCATTTAAGCCTTGTTCGATTTTCAGTAGAGCATGACTCCGTTCCACCAGCTGTTAATAAGTACACTGTCTACATTACATAAATTTACTCTTCGAGCTTGCGATTGCTTTACTTTTTGCATGTCAGGAAGATTCCAGCGAGCAGACCTGATGTTAGGAGACGATGTCTACGAGTGGAGTCCCGCAATGTCTTAGTTCTGCAGGGTTCTATTCTTGGACCGTTATTATTCTCTTTCTTCGTTAACGACTTGTCATATTAACTGGGATATTACTACTCACATATATGGGAATGATTTTCAGTTATACTACAGATCACAGGCAAACTGTTAAGGTACATCTGTAGTCAGAGAGATTTCTGATTGTAATGCAATAAGGGCAATGGACGCTGATGAATAGTCTGATAACTAACCGCACAAAACGTAAGCTATATTAATTTACTATATCGTGCCTCTTCATGAAGTGGGAATGTCGTGTCTTGCTATGCTTTCGTAAGAAGCGCCCTGCTATCCTTCACATACAAAGTTACAAACATTGGTATCGTCATTAAACAAACACTAACGTGTTCAGATGATATGACATTTGTATTTCAGTTAATCCCCCAAGCTGGACCTTGTTAAAGCGCTCATATTCCCCCTCTTCGATCACTGTGGTGAAGTATATAAATGTTAGGACAGTTAATGTTTCCACGGCTCTGCGAGGATTAGATAATTTGCGTTCGCGCTTTGTTTGCAGTTTAAAATATAGCGAGCACGTGATTCCATACGACAAAAAAACTTTCCTGTCTTAACTAGAGGAGCGTAATCTACACACCTTACTCCTGATATTTAAAGTGCTGCTTACCTATCATTCCCTATATCTTGCTTCGCGAATTTGATTCCTGCCTTCCTATTGCATTCACGAAACTCGTGTTCGTGTAGGAGGTAAACTTACCCTTCCGTCACAAAGAAAAAATATATTCCGGCTCATTTACACTTAATAGCCGTTGCCTTTGAAACTGCTTAGAACAGCGTTTTACACAAGTGGGGTAAGTAATAACCTTTCAAACGTTGTTAGCATACATTTGTTTTAACTAGCTCACCAGTGAATTACTCAGATGTATTTCCTTAACTGAAACTATATTCTCATAGAGTAGTGTGTGTGCGTGTGTGTGTGAATATGTGTTTGTTGCATTTTAGTTGTCGAAAGTTTATATTTAATGTGCATTGCATTATTATTTTTCTTTTGTCAGAGTTATATTATACTTTAGTGACATTAATGTGTGGTTCTTTGGAATAAACAGCCTTAACAGTGACATCAGAAATAAGTAAGAAAAATAAAATAAGAAGATTACTCTAAAAACAGAGCAAAATTTTAGGGAACGGAATTTTTCAAATACTTGCCAATAAATTGATTACTGAAAAGATTCTTGTTTTTTAATTTGGAATATTTCCCTACTGTCTGCATATGTATGTGTGCACATGGATGAGTGGGTCGTTCTTCCACAACATTTACTCGGTTACCGCTCAAATGGCTCCGATTAATCTAATATTAAGAGTGCAATTAAAAACTGTAATTTTTTTTAAAATCCGAAATCGCTTGAAAAAGGCTCGTACCTTACTTCCAGTACAAATAAATCTGCCGAGAATAACAAGCCAGATAGATTTCTATTGATTAAGAAACATTATTTAAAAAAAATTTATTTTTTTTGTTTGATATACAAAAGGCCTTGAACATGTTTCGATGTTTCGAACCAGACAGAAACTCTTATATCTAATAAAAGGAAAATTACTGATTCACAGCGTTTCATATGTGGGACCATTAGTGCTTAACATGTGCTCATTTCTTCTTTTTTGCTACTTGGTTTTTATTCCCGTAAAGTTGGATTTTGTTTGGCAAAGTCCTGTTGTCCCTTAATTTTTTCCTGTCAATTATCTGATAGAAAATTATTAATTTTGCGCTTTAAATTAAACCAGAATACTGTAAGAAAGTACTAGGATAATCACTTATTTTTGTCATAACTTAAATTTAAAAAAATGGCAAACTTTCATATGTGTGTTATTAATGGTTTCACACTAATAGTTCATTGATAATTTTTTACATATTTATAACATATTGTGTTATCAACGAGGCACTATATGCGATGCTTATAGTTTATACTGTTTGCATATCAATTTTGGTTGAATTTGGTTAAATTGTTTAATAGGTATGTCAAACTTACCTGAATTATTTATGAATCTGCCATTTTGAACATCGTTGTCTGACCCATTTATATCATGAAATTTTACATGGCCTTCTGTAGAATTTATAGTTTGCAAAATTTGGTAAACATGTATTTTAAATGTTCCAGGGTAATATTTGGTAGGAATCGGTTGATTAGTCCTTGTCACATTGCAAAATCTTCCATAATTTTCATGTTGCGATGTTCATAAATGGAGGACAACAATGAATGTAGTAGCATTTTCGATAATTGAATACTGCCAATATACAAAGAAAAGTTAGAATAGATGAAATATTTTAGTAGATATCGCCCACAAAATTAAAATGATTTTATAGCCGCTATTCTGAAAATAAGAGTCTCTTACTTTAAAAATATACATTTTTTTATTATGGCCTTCCACTGTTCACCTTCTCTAATTTTTTGTAAGAATGGGCTGATTTTTTTTGAGGTACTAGATAAAAACATTATTTTAATTGGTAGGGCTACATTACCAAATTGCAGAGAAACGAAGCTCTGCAAATGCAAATTTGGTGGTTGTAATAGGTTCTGCCAGCATATAAAGTTAAGTTGAAATTTGTTTTGTTAATGAAAAGTTTCTGAGCAAAAATGTGTGTATAGCCAAAATTTTGAAAATAAGTGCCTGACCTACATAAAATACACCAGTTTACACAAACTGCTGCAGTACTATTTCGTTGCAAAATTTTTAAGGATTCTGTCAATTGTTTTCTGAAATATGACAAAAAAATTATTTACTCGGATGAAACTATCTTACGAAATGGCGGACAAAAGATTCTCTATGTACACACATTTGATAGTTGTAGTATCTTCTGCCAGCATAGAAAGCTTAGTTGAAATATATGACATAGTTTCGACGATATTGCATTATAATCTAAAATGGCTATTTGTTAGCCATTTAGAAAATAAGTCTCTCGTGTGCTTAAAACATGGCACTTAACATTATCTGTATCAGTACTACGTGTTTGCCAAATTTGGCAGGAATTCGTTAATTATTTACCTAGTTATAACATTACTTTATTTATTCGTATGGCGCTATCTCCCAAAATAGCCCATACAAGTAGTTATTTCTTGGTATATGTGATTCTGGTAACATATACTTGCAGTATACCAAATTTTTTTAAAAATTGGGTAAATTGTTTGGCAGATACACAAAATAAGCTCAAAACATTTATATGGCCACCATTTTGAAAATAAGTAAGTAATCAAGTTCAATTACTTAAGTTTACATAGCCTACCATAGTATTGCTTAAATGCCAAATTGGGTGAGAAATGGTTGCATAGTTTTCCAGATATATAAAAATTGTTTAATTTTTTTTAAAATTTATATTACCTTACAAAATGGAATACCAACAACAATATCAATCTCAAAATTAAATGCTTATATAATGCTTTGCCAGTATACAAAATTTGGTTTAAATCTGTTGATATGTTCCCGATATATGATATATCACCCTAAATATTAAACTGGCCACCATTTTGAAAGTAACCAACTTGGTCAAAACCTATAAAAGTCAGGTGTAATTGCTAAGTATTAATTCGGTTGAAGCATTGAAAAATTGAAAGAGGTGCCCACACACGGACAGACACACATATATTCACACACATACATACACATATACACAGACAGAAAAGTGACATCATAAACCTTTATTTTCTTCAAAGAGTAGACTAAAAATGGAATGCACAGACATAGTAAAATATATTTCTACGGAGACGAACATTTTTCAGTTTGTCGGTGGCATCATACCAATGCTGAGAAGAAATATTCATTTCCGTCTTAACATACACGAGTCAGTCCACGAACCAAATAAAATAAATATATAAAATCTGCCCAACCAAAATCCGTATGGAGCACCAAATAATTCAACTGTACAAATATAAATTCGTGTGCAGCAACAACTAAGAGAAAATACCTGTTGCCAATCCGCGTTACCCATATCCTGACCACGGTAGCCAAATGTGGCAAACCGCTTATAGAACGATTACAAACAGCGGCGCATCCACGACCACCAAACCATTGAGTTTTTCATTATTTGCTACCAATAACCGCGAAAATATGGCTATTAATTGAGTAAACACAATGAGAGTATATTATAAGTTCTTATAATTTCTTATCTGATATGGGAATTTCAATTTGGCGGGAAATGTTATGCAAACAAGTGAAAATTCTTTAGAAATACAATTACTAAAAAATTATCAGGAATTTGTTGTAATATTATTGTACAGGCCATAGGGCTGTGTTATGAGTGTCGAGCATGTAAGGTGACACGTAAGGTAGTTGCAATAGACAATACCACGGACATGGTGGTGCGTGTGGGCACAATGTTCCTGTATTGCTTGCTGGAGGCAATTTGAACTTATCATATCAAAGATCGAATTTTTACAAAAACTGGCCGGCTTTCGTATCCTCGTGAGAGGTGGGACTGAAACGAGATACGCAAGCTCATTCCTGCTCTATAATTGTGGTAACGGTGGCTTTCTGTTAGCAAAAATAAGGAAGAAAACGTCCTGCGTTTTGGCTCTCGGTCTGGGTTATAAATTGGTCCTTTTATACATATAAATATCCGAGCTCAGAAATACAGTGAAATACTCGTTAATTGCTTTTCATTTATTTGACACCTACAAACATGTAACATAGAATTATATATGGTTTTTGAAAGCAAAAAGTCGATTTCATTTTTACGAATGGTCACTGAATGACCAACCTGATACATGAATACAAGTAATTTATTTAAATATGTAAGTTAAACCTCATGAACTTGCAACGACATATTTTAAGAGATTGAACATTGGCATGTCATCATAAATAAAGTTACGGATAGTTATAGTTTAATGCATTAAAGAGTGCCGTATAAAGAAATAACAGTTTTATGAAGATATATATATATATATATATATATATTATTATTTACAATATGTGACTACAAAATGCAAGCGTGAGTAAGCACAGATTTTATTACAAACTTATAATTAACAAAATAAAATAAAATTTTAAATCATTACTTATAATAATTTAATTAATAGTAATTTCCATTGAGAATAATATTATATTACATAAAATGTGAGTGCTAACGCTGTTGTGCCACCTTGGAGGGTAGGGAAAACCAGAAAGAGTTCACGTCCACTGCAACGAGATGGAAAACAAAGGACGGTGGGGATCGAAATTCCTTTGTTGAAAACAAGAGCTCTCCAGGAAAAAGAGAGAAATCAGAGTTTCTGAATGTGTCGTTCTAGACCAACATTTACACAAAAAGAATAAAAAGAATAATTTTGCTTGTTAAGATCAATACGCTTAGGAGTAGACATAACCTACAAAATTGCCCCTATTTATTGTCAGAAATTGGTTACATGCATTATTTTACTTTTTGTAAATAGAAACTGGAATATAAATATAATACAAATGAGAGTATTAAATAAATTTAAAATGAGTAATATAATACATTTCCCGTAATATCATATTTTGTATAGCATATCTAAAATATTTAGGGAGCCACTATGAAATTTGAAGATAGGTAGAAATGTCTTTCTTTAGTAGTGACCTTATGACAATATTTTAATTTTTTACTACAAAATATGAAGAAATTTAAAAGTTGTAGTATAATGATCTCCAGACAAGCAAGCGATGTAGCATTGCAGAAAAACCCATCAGGGAATAAAATAAAAAAATTAAAGTTGGAGCTTTCCTGAAATCTTTATGATGCTGCTGAGGGACAACAACGAACGTGCCACAGCGAGAAAGTCAGCCCCAAAAAAACTGGCGCACTCTTTTGCTCACATCAGAGCATAAGAAAAATAGATCTGTAAGGCCACATGGGTCTATGACTGGAACAGCTACACACATATTAAATACAAAATCAACTAAACCCAAACAGGAAAAAGTATTACTTCCCAAGCGCAAAACTAAATTTGCTTCGGCGAAACACTTACCCAAACGGGCGGATAAACTTATTCATATTTCAATGAAAAGTGATATAAAAATATCGTAGAACCAAAGCGACTACATGAATAAAGAATATTGAAGAAAACAAGAAAGAGATAATGCAAAATGCGAGTATTAACAAATCACAGCTTGCACTGGACTCTTCGTTTCACACGAAGTTTCTATATATAAAAATGACTGGTAAGACATATACCAAATAAAACTGATAGAAATATTAGAAATGATTTTACAAAAAAAAAATTCATATTCCTGAAATACACAAAATTTTGTAAAAACGCAACACCAGGAAGGATACATGTTATTGAAATGAACTTAATACCACATATTAGGTACATGGCAATACAAAACTGTAAACGATCTCTGTCCTTGGTAATTCAGTATGGTGTCAAGCCCCCACGTGCTGCAATCAAAGCCCCTAAACGTCGTGGCATGGAATCCAAGAGAACCTGGATACGTTCCTGGGAAATCTTCCTCCACCTGGTTTGTATACAAGTCCACAAAGTATCAACAGTGGTTACGGGAGGTCCATGATGAACAAGTCACCGACCAGCTATATTCCAGACATATACGATAGGTGACATGTCAGGTGAACGTGCAAGCCAGGGGAGCAGTGGTAAATGTCGTTCACTCAAGAAGGCTTGCACATTCCTCGCCACATGTGACCGGGCATTTCCCTGCTGAAATATTGCACGCGGAGTCGCCTGAAGGAAAGCCAGTACATCGTACTCTATAATCTTTCTGATTTAGTGGATGCGGTTCAGATTGCCTTCAATACGTAGGAGTCGAGATCGCATGTTGTATCCAATGGCGCCCCAAACCATCACACTTGGCATTTGTTCACTATGCCGCTCCTCAATGCAGGCTGCCAGAATGCGGTCACCAGGGTAGCGTCTAACAAGTATGCAGCTATCACTGTATGGCAAGTCGAAGAGGGACTTGTTGGAAAACAATGCATTTTGTAACTCAGCGCGGCTAGAGACGGCGTGCACGTGCATATTGCAGTCTGAGGTGTTTGTGGTTTCTGGACACTGCAAGCCGACGCAGCAGCATGTGTGCCACCAGTCCAGCCCGCAGCAGACGGTGTCGAACCATCGATGCCGACAGGTCCACACCAATTGCAGTGCTCCAGTATCGAGTCAACACTGTGGATGTGGCTGTGTGGTCCGTTACATCCATGCAGACAAGATGGGGGTCATCATGTGCTGTAGTGCCCTTGAATGGTCTAGTACCAGCTCGTCGCTGCATACTATCCTCTTCTAACCACTGATGCCACACGTGCTTCGCTGTCGAAGCAGCATTCCCTGTACGAAATTTCATGGTATCAGAAACCCATTTCCCGGAGACCGATTATTTTGCCCCGTTCTAACTCACTCGCATGATTATATGGCGCCCTTTTACGTCGACGAGGCATACTGGCACTTGATTTCACTTTGTTTTACAGCTCTTCACTGAGCTTGGAGTTTTACGGACCTTTCCGGTAACATAATAGAGGGCGCTGCTGGGCCTATGTGTACACCATCTTTCTGCAATTGTAATCACTTATTGCCGGTACACTGTTCTACACATCCTTATAGTTTGGATTCATTCGTGTAAAATTTTTCTGGGTGTTTCAATTGTCACAAACAATAATGTAAGACATAGTTAACATGACAGATACAACAAAACATATAATTTTAACTGAAGGTTGATTAGATAACAATGGTTCCCTTCATATTATAAGGCACACAAAAATATATATAAATCAGGCAAGACTAGGGCATATTGGCGCAAACAAACTTAGAGGTACTAAAACTATCTTCAAAATGGCATAAAAAAAATTACCAAGTTACAATTACAAAACGAGTGCCAACACCTACGGCACACACCCCCTCCCCGAAAGCAGAACCTGGGGATTTAAAATATTGAGGGAGGGCTGTACCAACAAAACTAGGGTGCCGCAAAAACCAAGTTGCATGATTAAACGACACATTAACACTAAAACTTAGGCATTAATAAGAGGAAGAAGTGCTAGAAACAACAAGTAAAGGGTACTACCACATAATACTCTGGGACAGAGGGTTGAGGAGGTAAAGGTTGCATCTAAGCACAAAACTTCGATTTCAATTGAAAAACAATGTCATGAAGGATACAAGTTACTGAAACCGAAAAGAGCACAATAGATGCAAAACTAAGGTTTCCAGATGGTGGAGTAGTATGAGGACGGAGATGTTGGAAAATCTCCAGGAAATTAGTGCCCTAGGGCTGGGAAGCTAAAATGGATTCAAGTTATTTAATGAAGGAATCACTGAAAGAGGTTGGGCAATTTGGTAAGATGTTATGCTGTGATATTGGAAATGTGTTTTGGAAACTGCAGAACAGGTAGGAATTGATTGAACTGGCTAGCACAGCATATTTGACCAAATTTTTTGAAATAGGTATTGGCAATATCACAATGAGAATCATTGCTAATAAAACCCCTAACAGACAAAGTGAGTGTGAAAGGTTGATGAGTTTCTTCTTTAGTCCTACACAAAAATGTTACAATTATCGAGAACTTCGTAACAAACAATCGGAGGGAATGTATTTTTTGTAAAAGGGTAACTAAAGTTTACAAAAGATTTGTCACAAAAATCAAAATAAGGTTTGCCAGAAAAGACATAAAATTCACAACTATTACCACGGGCATCGAAAAATGGATAACCAGAAGTACCCATGGTTGTACCATTTGTTTTACATTCAGACAATTATTTAGGTTGATCAGGAGCAAAATACTTTCTGTTCATACTGATAAAAAGGAAAATCTGGAAACATTATCAACAGAAATCTACTTACTTAAGGAAATAACACAGGAAAAGCAAAAACATAATAAATCTGAAAAATGTACTTTTTTTGCAAAAGGGATATTCAAAACAACATTAAATGAAAAGTTTTGAATAACTGATTGCACATTTCTAAAGTCATAATATGCATAAAGGATTCCCAAAATTACTGGAGCAATAATGTGCAAAGGTAGAGAAGAAGTGTACATATGGGGCTTTGGGCGCAGGATTCAGGATTCGAATCTTGTATCCATCCACCATCTTTGTTGACATCACAGCCTGGGCGGACATGTTGGTTGGTGCAGTCCGCCATCTTGGTTAGTTTCACAGCCAGGACTTGATGCCATGTTGGATGTTCGTCCCCCCGAGAACCCTTAATGCTATAAATTAGTTTAATAAAACATTTTAATGAAAAAATAATTTTAATAAAAAATATAATACAATAGTTATTAAATAAAAATTATTAAAAATGAGCACCCACCACCACTCATCCCATCACCTCACACCACCAGCCATCCCCTAGCCTCACATCACACCGCAGCCTCTCACCACACACCACCACCCTTCCCCTCACCTAACACCACAAACCCACAACTCCTCCCATCCCATCACCCAATTCTCTCCCAGACCGCAAACCCTACCCAATCCTTC
>NQII01010577.1:0-35908 GCA_002778355.1 Clitarchus hookeri
TTCTCATTTAACCATTGCCAACAGGTTATGCGAGCAAGCTTGTCTTACTACTCAGGAACAAAAACCCTGTTATCTTATGAGCCTCTCTGCCGCTCCACACGAGCGTAAGCAATACTGACCCTCGCCGCAAAAATAAAGACACTTTGTTTATGGGGGCCGGTAGGCCTCTCAACACGAAAAAAAACACATATTGTCAGTCTTAATTGTCTCGTCCTCAGCCTATTCTCTAAATATTTATTGACAAATAAAGAAGATGAAAAATCTTTATATCAATCACGTCAAACTATTTCTTGAATATATTAAATTATTAATTTTTCTTTTTTGGGTACTACAGACAGAAAAAAACATCGTTCCGAATATTCTTAATATGTTTGTTTAGCTAAGATCTATAAGGGATGGAGGTCTCCATTAAAATACCAATATTAACTTTCATATGTATTTATAAACAAACCCCACCTTTTCTATCGTGACAACAATGGCTATCAAGTGCTATTTACAGGTAAACCCTATGTACGAAATAAAGTTACCGAATGAGTGACTGACCCGCTCATCAATGCGCAGCCCAAACTGCTGGACACACAAATATGAAAATTAAGAATTGGCTTTCCCTTCCGGGCTGCATGCACCCACTAAGGAAAGATTTTCCAAAATGCAGCCCCTTAAATAATGACAAGTGGTAAAATGTTTTTCCGAGGACTTGTCACAAGCTCACAAACCGATTATGTATCGATAGGCCTAATTGGTTTTAAGAAATCTTTGAAATTCAATNAGGGGTAAAATATGTTTTAAAGGACTGCTCAATAGCTTATCAGCCACTTGGGTTGTCGTTAAGATTTAATCATGAAAATATTTATACAAAAAAAGTAAAAATTAATTTTAAGTTTCTTTTTTAATTCTACACCGAAGACGAGGAAAATACGTAAAACGTGTGTTTCAGGACTCATCAATATCTCTCTAAGGCTACGAGATATCCTTATAAGTACTATGGTTTGGTGTTAGGTAACAAGGGGATGGCGGTGGCGATTGATAATAGACCGTCGTGAGACAGGTTAGTTTTACCCTACTGAGAAGGCGTCGTTGCCCCAGTATTCCTGCTCAGTACGAGAGGAACCGCAGGTACGGGCCGCTGGTTCATGCACTCGGTCGAAAGACCGGTGGTGCGAAGCTACCAACCGTGGGATTATGCCTGAACGCCTCTAAGGCAGTATCCCCTCTGAGAGGAAACGATAACTAAGAGTCCCTTAAGCCGAAAGGCTCTAAAATGATCATACTAGGCGGTCGGTCTTGTTACCGGCCGCCGCCAGAGCCCTTGTGAACCACTGTACGGAGGCTGCGGTAGCAATATGCCGTACCTCCTGTGGTACACCATGGGTCTGAAGTTCGGTGTAGGGACTCGAATCGTCTGCAGACGACTTACACGCCGAGGCGGGGTGTTGTACTCGGTAGAGCAGTTGCCATGCTGCGATCTGTTGAGACTCATCCCCGTTTTCGGTTGATTCGCATGTCTTGCATGGTGTGCATCGCATGTCATATACGATATGGNGGAAAAATGCAAAATTTAAAAAATAACAAAGAAAGATCTGGAATATTATTTAAGACTTGCAGGACGACCGCGGTTCTTAAATAATATGGCGTGGAATACAACCACTCCCTTCAAAACAACTACCACATAATATTATTAGCTCCCTTCTAACATTCCAATGGATTTACGTCGCATCCCTTCCTCTCCACCAAGACAAATATGTATTGGCTCTCCTCGAGCTTCACGATCACTGCCAATTCGTATTGGCTGTTTAGTAGTCCAAACTTCTCCCCTTTATCGATCACATGTTTTATTGGTTTCACATCAAACTGAGCCCCTCCCATCCTCTTTTTGTCACAATTTACTAACACCATCGCTCCACCCACCCCCTTCTCTACCACCTCTTCCGCGTTTCTTACCCTTCTCAAGGCGATTCCTACCCCTCCCCCAATCAATTTATCTTGAACTTCATTGGGTTATTACTCTGTACCCCCTTCACTCAATTATATCCTGTCCATTTATTCACCCTCCCTCAATACGTTACCACTGCCGCTATTTTTTTAGGAGTTATCATTTAGATCATGTTAGTGAGGAAAGTTATTAATGTGATCAAAGTCACCCTTCACAAAAGTTCCTCATGTGATGTGACAGGTGAAGGACCACTCTCACCCATCCCTCGTCTTTTCCGATTTCAGTCTGGGAATTTATTTTGTGTCCGACTGTTCTGTTATGAATGAGCATGGGGCATTATTCATCATTATACATTGTCTTTTATCTAACAACACAAAAAAAAGCCTACCAAAATTCCGAGTACCTGTTTAGACCAGCTAGCAATTGAAGGGAAATGTATTCTCATAATATACATTACTAGATGTAGTTGTAATACGGGAGTTCGGGGACATGATTCAAGCAGCAGGTGCCAGGAGCTATCTGCCAACTCGGCTGACATCACAGGCAGACGTCGCGGTCGGCAGTCTGCGGCGACCATGTTATCAACAGAATGACTCGTTTCACTACAAAAAAAACACTTCCTACAGTTATTTTATTTTCACAAAAACCATATTAAATCAAATAAACAAAAAATTTAAAAAAGCCTGATCGAGACCTCAATTGAGCAAAATAGATTCTATGTTCTCTAATGCGAGAGCAAAAAATTCCTCAGACCAGCAAGGTACGAGTTGGCTTCTCTTGATAATTCCTTGTAATGTGTTCAACGTTAATTACGAAAATATCGTTGAGTGTTTCATAGAATATCAGTTGGTTTAGATTATGTTAGGGNATATGTTAGGTGTACCAACCCCAGAAAATTAATAATTTGATATTTGTACACAACATCGTTGAACTCGTACGCATTTTATGTGATGACAATTTCCTCTAATAAAAATATTGCACTTAATGTTTTCTGAATAATTTCATGTGAAATACAAAATCCTTCTGTTTTGTTGTAATCGTAAAAACAAAAACTAAGTTAACTGGTGATGAAAATTACTCACGTAAATTAATTATATTGGCTATTGTGTGTCAAATGTGTCATCTACAAATAGCAAGCCATATGACTTATATAAAAAATATAAATATAAAAATTGTTTGCAAATTATAAAATTTAGTTTTTTAATGTATTAATTGTTATTTATGATTACATTTGTGCAACGTGATAGCGCAAGGAGTAAGTTAGTATATACTATAACGGCTGCTTAAAGATAAAAGGATTTTGTCTAGCACATCAAATGATTCAAAATTTACAATAAAAGTATTACTTTTTATTTGAGGAAAATGTTACGAGTTGAAGAATGATTTGTAGACTAGAATTATGTAACAATATTTTTTTTTAGTCTAACACCCTTAACAGTATGAGATCTTCAGAAATATGTTTGCAGACGTATGTTGTTATTGGAATTTTGGCTACATTCAGTAATAATATCGTACCCCTCTTGCATAAACATTTTGATGTGCATTCAAAGAGCACTTAATTGTTTAAAGTGATACTGTGCGGTGTTGAAAGAAAACAATTTTAATATGTTTTAGATGGTCTAGAAAATGTTACCACCAATTTTTGTGACACTATGCTAAATTACGTAAAATTGCCACGCATTTATATAACGCCTTTGTTTGGTGACATTGGTTCACGTCACACTTTATGGAAGAATCGTGGATATATACCTGTATCTACTTTTTAATACAGTTTTTGGTTTAAATTTTTAATGCAAAATACGGGGCCTGAATCTTTTAAATGTACAATATTGCAAAATCCAAGGAAACATTAGTTATTAATAAAAGAAGGAAAGAAAAAATCTAAAATCATTACTTAACAATCCACGTTAAACAAATGTGATTGTGCACTCAATTACAATAAATTAATATTCGCGAACCAAGTATATAGTAACTGATCCTGAGTTAGATCAAAATGTTTTAATCACAGAATTTATACTTAATGCATAATAAAACTAGTTGTGTTAATCCACCAATTGTATGTAAAATAAGATATTTAACCATGTGAAAAAAAATCCATTTATATTTTATTTGATTATTTTCTGCGTGTATCAAAATCGTATAAATAATTTAAACAATTTAATTATCCGCTAATTAATGTGGCTTTTCAATGAGTTAATTACTTGTTAGGATGTTTCCTTCTTCATGCATATTTACAACAATTACACAATACAATAGAGTTATATGTTTTTGGCATATTAGTTAGATTTAAGAGGCGTTTCTTGATATGGTTTCATTGTAGTATTTATTATATTATGTTGTACATTTATATTTTCCCCTGCATTCACCTCCATTTCATCACCATAATTATAATCTTTATTAAACATTTTTGTATTATGAAGAAAAAATTATGTGACTTTTGTAATATCTTTACAGCGATATTATACCCACTGACCTAGTATTTTAGCAATGTACCCGTATTTACTTCAAAAATGTTTGTCATATTCCAAATATCATTATCTTATATATGCAAAAGGTTATCTCTTGTGTATTTACGATTCATAAAAAATTCAATTTTTTTGGTATTTTTGCATTATTTACAATGTCAGTTCTATGATCTTAATTATTGTATTGATTTAAAATTTAACACCTGTAAAAAATTAGGGGTTGTATATTAATTAATATGTTTACTTCTAACAAAAATGTATATTAAAAAAATTTTCTGTTAATGGTTATTTATATATTAGTAGTGGCAGTGATATTTCACAAAAATATTTCGAGACAAGATACAGTCTAAAGCACTATAGGGTCATCCAGCTTCTTTGATTGGCTAAAAAATGTTCTGGCCTATGTTAACCGTTTGCGCACGAATCACAAAGGTTGAGTGCCTGAGTTAATTAGTCCTGAGTGGCTTGGTCAAAGACGGACACTACACCACGAGCCAATAGATGTGTAACAACAGCTGAGGTGTGTATGTAGTATTGAAGTCTACTGTTCGCTCCGATTTTTACGTGAAAAGTCACTGGCCATATATATAACTATTGTTTTTAATACATGGAAATTAAATTCACATAAATGTTGAGTTTCCCATTATTACATACCAGTAAGAAACAAAATTGTACTGCAAACGAGAAATTAATATTTTTACCTATTAAATGAATAAATTTGTCTATTTCGAATTTTAGAAATTTTTATGAAAATAACTTTACTGCATTTTTTTATTTTTTCTTAAAATAATTTAAAAAAATTAACAACAGTATTGGTTTTATGCTTCCCAATTGAAATAGTTATTGTGCAATTTTAAAATGAATAATATCGTTAAATGTTTAAAGAATAAAGTTCCAAAACTGTGGATACTAATTATCTTAAAAATATTTTCAATCGTATGCGATAATTTTAAATTTGTTACTAGACAGGTATGTAAAAATTACTAAAAAAAACTATTTCACAGTAATGAATGACAAAAGTATTCAAATTAACTTAAGAAAGGATCAACCTATACATAATATTAAAATTTTTAATATTTTCATATTGGCAATGTTATCGTATTATTCTGTTATATAATTGTTTTATATTTATGTATTTCTTATATATCGAAAATGTTTACAATCTGTGTTTCCGTGGACAGATCTGGATAGCGTGTCTCGGTCCACCAGAATATTGGTACAGATTTATGTTGCACTGAACCCAAAATTAGTTACAAGATATTGACCCTGGTAATAAAGGAGATAAAGAACAGTAAATCATTTGTGTTTTAATAATTAAAGGCAAGAAATATGTGAACACACACGAAATTTATACAACTAGAAGGAAATTAAAATATAAAATTTTTTTATGTTTTTTTTATTTTAATTAATTTCAAATTGCTTACATTTAACGAAGCTCATGACGAAAAAATCTAGGGTAGAAATAACACTTTACACGCTAATAACCTGTCTGTGTTGTCTGACGCCATACACACGTCTTATGATAGCACCGATCTGATCGTGTGAGAAACACCAATGTACTCACATGGCCATTCCAGGCATTGCAGATCATTGAAACCCTAATCACTTGTACACACAATATACGCAAATACAGAATTAAATCCACTTTGAGCCGTTAATTATTTGTGCCAGCAAATATTATTATCTGCGTTGTGAAATATAATTAACATAAAAATGGTTAAAGTTTAATTTTCACTAAGATGAAAGTTGTTTTTCGATTTATACGTCGTGTTTGTGAAAATAGATACTAATTTTAAAACTACAGGAGGAAATGATTTAGTTGGTGTATTGTATTTGTATATTTCCAGAACTTGGGTGCATAATACATATACAAAATTAAAAAAAAAATGTAATTTCATTACAAAATATCGTATTTGTGTTTGTACAGTCTGAATTACACTCTTATGCAGGAAAAAAACATTATGGAGATACGAGAACAAAAATTAATTATTAGTGTTAAAATTACTTTTCTTCGTATGGCTAACATCATTTATGTATTTTATAAGTGTGGATAAATTTAAAATAGTTATCTGGTCTCAAATATTAACCAGCTCTGCCTCGCAGTAAATAATTTTACTTTATATAGGGAATGAGATTATCATGCAACAGAGAGAACATAAAAAAAGGTTACATTTCTTCTGTTATCTGTATTTATTTTAGGAAGATTTAAAAACTGGCTTTTTTATTCGCAAAAGGAATATTACAATCGAACAAATAAATCATAGTTGACAGAGATAATACATTATCAATTTTAAATATAACATGGAGTTTTCCAGAAAATATTATTTCTAAGTAGAACCAAAGAAACTATTGCGGGATTAACCCGCAAACAACTCCTTATAGCATTGTAGTGAAACAATTGTCCATCAATTAGTAGAATTCTGATAATGGTGAGTTGTATTAACCGGGTCCCTCTGCAGCAAGACTAGCAGATAGGACATTGCAGTGACAACCATGGAGGTTAGTAAAGGCTGTTTAAGAGTGAATAAACCTGCCGCACTGAAGGATAGATCCTCGCTGCAGATCTGGTCCAGAAACAGATACAGCTGCTGGACCACTTCCTCCCCTACCTGAGGTTCCAGAAGTATGTCCTGGAAGATGTCCCTGGTTTGTATCACCTCATCAGCGAAGGCTGTGCTGGACCAGACCATGGCTATAGTCTGGCCAGAGTACAGCAAACACCACATTAGGGAAATACACAAATGCCAGCCTAGAGAACTGTCACCAGTTAAGATGGTTCTTGAAATAACTGCATTAAACATAGAAATGATAATAGCTACAAAGGTACACATCAAGATAAAAAGAACTGATAGTCCGAAAGTTTCATTGACTATTTCAACAACTTCACCTACTTTTTGGTAAACTGCCTTGAAGTGAATAATTTTTGATTGCGTATTATTAAGTCTAGGAAGCAGTAGATCTTCACTATTCAGTAGCTCTCTTGTTGATGTCTGTGGCATTTGTATTATGCTAACACCAGTTTGCAACCTACATGACGCCATTGTGCCTATGATGTTGGGACTTAAATGGATTGTGTTTGGTGCATGAGAGATATCAAGTGCAATAATTTCTTTATTTAAAATGTTTAGTTTACCTCTAATCCGAAGAACATAATTTACCCAGAAATTTGTTTGTGCCAGAATAAAGGATTGCACGGCATAGAAGGAAAACATCAAAGGGAATGGAAAAATTTCGTGGTATTCGATGTTTACCCTCATGTCCAAAGCAAAGATGATAACGCAGATCAACATTGATATGACGAATCCTGAAGAATACCGTGAACACTTACCATATTGTAGGTTTGGATTTTGTAACAATATACGGTCGACATACTCTAGCAAACGTATAATTTCCTGTCGCCGCCTACCACGTGATATATTAGTGATCAGAGTAACCAAGCATGTGGCATAAATCGAAAACACCCAAATCGCTGCCAAAACAGCATTCGTAGGAAGTTTACCTAGTTGAGACAGCATACGATAAATGAAAGCAATCCCCGTGACACTAGTGACTGCTGTGGCCAGGACGTAGCAGACTGTAGAGGGAAGTCCTTCCATAACCACTACAATCCTTGCGGCAAACCTCTGAATGGCGAGGGCAACAGTTTCAGGCTTAACTGTCTTACGCAGTGCTCGCAACATCCTGGGACATGGGAGCGTATTGGTTGACGAGGCACTGTCCATTACACCCTGCAATTAAATAATAATATTAAAATGAATTAAAATCTGCATTGATAACAACAATTTATAAACTATTTTACAAATGGTGTTCCTTGGAACTATTGCCATTATGCAGTATATCAGTTTTTTAAGTAAGTAGGTCACAGAAATGCATGTCACTCCATTTTGAGTCATCAACACGTGTTCGAAAAAAACTGGCTGATTGTGTACGTGTTAGGTTTAAAACACAAATGAACCTCAGTGATGTAGTTGTTAGTTTGCTCGCCTCCTACCAAGGCGAACCGGGCTCGATTATCGGTGACATGACTACCGGGTTTTCACGTGTGGGAATCATGCCAGACGATGCCGCTGGTCGGCGGGTTTTTTCTGGATNTATTATCGGTGGCATGACTACCGGGTTTTCACGTGTGGGAATCATGCCAGACGATGCCGCTGGTCGGCGGGTTTTTTCTGGATCTCCCATTTCCCCGTCCTTGCATTCCCGCTGTGCTCCATACACACGTCTTTTCACACTCATTGGCTTCAAACCTCGATATTAATAGCCACCCAAATCTCACCAATCCACTCCCTTGTATACCGAATATTTGTAGTAACACTTTCCGAAAGTGTGTTACAAGGAAACTTGTCTCCATTCCATTTACGACTTAAAAACAAAAACACTAATCATCCGATCTACGCTTTAATTGATTTGTATAATGTATTGTGTTACTCCATTTTCGTGATAATTTTGGCATGAGGGAGAAGGTGTCAGCCAACATTAAAATGTAATTTTATATACTTACACAGACTAACATCTGGCTGCTTAGTACACCTGCGGCCTTTGGTGTGTAACCGACTCAAGCATATTCTTCCCAACTTCATGACACCCACACATCAAGACATAATAGCTAACCAAATGTGCACTGATACGTGGGAGTTCCTAGGATAATGATACCATGTAAACCGTATTACACTTTTATTAATGCATAAATTATATCACTTTTCATGAGCATGTGAAAAAACTTTATCAACTCTGAGAACGAAGCAAAGCCTGGCGTGAAATAATTTCAAAACAATTACTCACTTAAGGTTAACAAAATTAAGGAATCGACGAACATCATCGCTTGAACGACTGTATATGCTCGGTTTTATCTAAATATTAACTTCGGTAATCTAGTTTTGATCGCATAACCATTATATTATTGGGCAAGAAGCGAGGGAAGAGGCATATGGCCGCCAACAGCAGCTCAGAAGTGAGTTCGATACGCTCTCGTGTTGTTTAGGAATCGACAAACACGCTCTATCTCAGCTAAACATGTGATTCTGTGACAATCACATAAAAGTTGACTTCTATATTATTAAATCATGTAGTCGGCTGGTGGTCAATGTAGTTTGTTATACTAGTATAATGTACGGGTAACAAAACTTTGCTGAGGTAATACATAATGTTTGGGCAAGTCGCTATTTATAAAACCTAACAATTTTCAGGTGATGAACATCCGCCCAGCCTAATCAGAAATTATATTCATGATTTTATTCTGAAAAGCAAACGATAAAAACTTAAATAATTTATTATATTCATGACCTTAACAAAAAGGAAGATCTACATTTATATGGGGAAGGATTTAGATCGAGGAAGAATATTTTGCGACCAAGGAAACTGAGTTCTACTCCAGAAGACTTAGTCAGTTTCTCCTGTATTATCGAGGATGCCTACTGCAGAGTTTTTAGAAACAGTAGGAAAATAACACCCTGCAAGATGCCTCCAATAAACGGGTGGGTTATGACATAATTGTTTTGGTAAAATACGTGAATATTTCTGTTCTCCAAAAACCACGCCCTACAAAATAGTGGACATATGTAGGGACATATACAAGTCATCCTCCTCATTCATTCTGTATTTGTTGTTGAGATCTACTGAGTCAAACCCAGAATCAGAAAAATGACCGGAAAATAAATGCCCAAATTAGAAGGAGACGATTCCCTAAAAAAATAAAGTAAAAAATATACAGAATCTCGTAAGTCTAAAAGGAATATCAAATTATATATCATCCTATAAAAATTACCAAAACTTTCACATAAAAACGGCTAACGGCACATATCACGGTACAAAGTCCGCAGCAAAAAAGGTACTTATACTTCCCATGTTGCAGAGACACATGCGTAATGCTGGCCGTCCTCTGTCTGAGCGCACTGTTGGGCTTGAAGAACTTATACGTCTGCCTATCATTGACATGCCCTCATAGTACACGCTCCATAACGCGCTAAATGGGCGTGTCTCATTGAACTGTGTGGGGCGTACTGTAGGTAAATCGCCGCCATTCCAAACGCTGACAGAAAGTCCAAGAAATTCAGCGAAAATACGTTTCCAAAGCACAATATTCACAGGCTCATATATTTTTTAATATTCCGTTAAATATATTCTGTCCTGTATATTTTCCACTTTATATTTCATAAGGAATCCCCTCCCACAGATTGGGCGTTTGATTTAGGAACGGCTTATAAAGGGAGACAAAACTGTTTCTTGTGCCATAATCGTCAGAGGAGAGAGGTTCAATAACTTATTGACGTGTCCTTCCTGGTCTCCATACTATATCTAACACAAGTAGTGCCAAAGTGAGTATCAACTATAACAGTAGTCAACTAGTCGACACAAGCTCGTTATTGTTATATCATAAAAAAATTCTAATGAAAACAACATAATATTATTAAAAAATGTATATTATAAACTGACATTTCTTTTCAAATTATCTCTACCATACTAATCTCTAGGAATAATATTTTAAAAATTATCTTTGTTATTGTTATTTCATTATTACTTAAGTTAGGAAATAAATATTTGAATAAAATGTTACCAGTGCAACTGAGTTACCTTCACATCGGATATTAAACTGATGGCTCTTCTTTAATACAGNAAGTTATTGAATAACTGCACAGGAAGGAGGTCTCCATACTATATCTAACACAAATAGTGCCAAAGTGAGTATCAAATATAACAGTAGTCAACTAGTCGACACAAGCTCGTTATTGTTATATCATAAAAAAATTCAAATGAAAACAACATAATATTATTAAAAAATGTATATTATAAACTGACATTTCTTTTCAAATAATCTCTACCATACTAATCTCTAGGAATAATATTTTAAAAATTATCTTTGTTATTGTTATTTCATTATTACATAAGTTAGGAAATAAATCTTTGAATAAAATGTTACCAGTGCAACTGAGTTACCTTCACATCGGATATTAAACTGATGGCTCTTCTTTAATACAGNTTTGAATAAAATGTTACCAGTGCAACTGAGTTACCTTCACATCGGATATTAAACTGATGGCTCTTCTTTAATACAGAACTACTTTTTGTTGACTTCAATAATGAAATTAGTATCCATTTCATATGAAATATATTTTATTATAAGTGAAGAAAATTTATTGGTGTGTTGTTGTTTTGATTTATGAAGAAAAATCAATAAATAAAGAAATTGTGAAATATTGGCTGACAATATTAGAGCAATAATATGAGCAATCACAAAGTATGTTTTTAACAGGTATCCAAAATATTTCTAAAAAAATATGTGTTATATTTATATATATATATATATATATATATATATATAAAGCCCTTGTTATTTTGTTGATGTAATTTTGGATACCTAAGAAAATATAAGAGATTAGATTACTGAATAAAAACACAAAATGGCAGAAAAAAGAGACCTCATGTGAACAAATATGATGGTTCTAATATATACTGCTGGCATACGAAGCCGTGTTGAAATTAACAACACGGTTACGACGATAAAACACATTTAGTGATATTAACTAAATAGTCACCGTTTTGNAGCCGTGTTGAAATTAACAACACGGTTACGACGATAAAACACATTTAGTGATATTAACTAAATAGTCACCGTTTTGAAAATAAGTCTGTCTTAATTTAAAAAAATATTATTTTACATCACCTGCCACAGCTCTATTATTTTTCAAATATGGAAGTAATCGGTCAATTGTATACCCAGATATGCCATAAAAACTTAAAACATTAGTGTGGTGCTATCTTTCAAAACGGTGGACATAGAAAGGATTTCTGTAGGCTTTTTTTACTGTTGTAATGTATTCTGCCAACCAACAAAGTTAAGATGGAATTGTTTACCTGATTTCAAAAATACAGCATACTAACCTTACTTGCTTTATGGCCGCCATTTTGATTTTTTGATGGTACCTACCAAATACACACAACTTTACATCACCTACGGTAGTACTACATGTGTGCCAATCTTGACAGGAAACGGTCAGTTTCCCCCCCAGATATTAGACATAAAATACTTATTCGTGTGAGACAATATTACAAAGGGGCTATGTGCTTAGATCAATTAAGCTTCTAATAAATACTTTATACAAACAAAATTTCCCGAAATTGGCCTAATGGTATGTCAGATATGACATTAATACCCTTAAAAATTATTATGCCCCATTTTGCAAATAAGTCCCTAATAAATTTGAATCGCATAATTTTACATGACAGACCACAGTTGTACTACTTTGTCAAATGTGACGACAATTTGTTGAGTAATGTTTCTGATATAACGTAAATAAATAATTTTTCTTGCGGTACTAACTTCCAACATGGAGAACCGACAACAATTTCCATCACCAAATAATACTATTATAACTACATGCACTGCCAACATACATTATTTTGTTAAAATCTTTTTGAATGGTTGCCGAGATATGACTAACCCAAAATTTTAAAATGGCTGCTATTTGAAAGTAAGCCCCCGGCGTGGTGTAATACTATAAAAGTCAGATGTCCTTACCTAGTACTATATGTGTACAGAGTTTGGTGTATTGGTTTCGCACGTTCACAAGTGCGCTAAGAAATGCACATGGTCACGTCACAACACACACAGTAACACACAAACGTACACACATACACACACACACAGAGAGGAGTCTGATCTCATAGTCGTTTACTTCTATCTGTAAGTAGGCTAAATATGAATTTTGAAGCAGTTTTTGCCGAAATTAAATTTTTAATTTTTAGTGGCTGCAATATTAAATATTTTTAAAAATATAGTTGTTTTTTTAGTTTTAAAGAAATTATTATATTTTAATTTACTTTATATGCATTACATTGTTATCATACCTTGAGGTATATTTATAATTGTGCAAGGTGAGAATTCGTTTTTCATAAGAAGGTATTTTCTCCTCCAAATATTCCATAGATTCATAGCAAGACCACGCGCTTCTAGGCCTCAGACACAATAAATAAGCCTTTTAAAACTCGGTTCACCTTGAATTATGTATACATAACAGATGTATACAATTAACGTTTCTATAGAAAAAATTGTAGTTTACAGAAAATGTACTAACCTAATGTTCAACCTATCACAGAAATATAAATAAAATTTTTTTTGTGATGTAGAGATTTATTACGTAATTGGTTTAGAAATTATTTAATATGTTAGGGAAAATAGTTAAGTAAATATAATTTTCAAAGTTGTTAAATAACTAGAATTAATTTTTTAATTTCCTCTGTATTTTTACTGCCTGAAGTCCATTTGCACATGACAAGATATAAATCTTACACTTCTTCACGTCGAGGATGCTTCCTTAAGCACATATATACGAAAGCCATGAACCATGTAGTAAAGAATGCCTTAAGTTTTGAAACATACATGTTCATTAGGTACACATTTTTCAACTTTAACCATGCCGTAAGTGGCAGCGTTAAAAGTTGTAGTACATCGATCACTATGTAATCTAAGCAACACGATAACTTACCTTCGAAANTACCTCGAAACCCCGTGGAAACTGCCAGAATATATCATTTCCTCACAACTGACGACATCCGATTAAGGACTATGAATGCAACTGGTATTGATGAGTGATGATGAGTAGGCTCTGTATAGTTATGCGGCACAGCTCATTGACACGAATATTACGTTATTTTGCCTGCCAACTATAGGCTGGCGTGACGAACCACTCGATGCCTCTTGGCATCCTAGATGTTCGCTATTCAAAGTTGCCACCAGGTTATCATACTGCTTGGTATTTCACCAGGATCAGACCTTAATAATTACCACGAATGACTGCATTTTCATAAATCCGGACCATAAAACCATAATTTTACAATTGTAATTACATCAAATGATATATCTACTAGCTCTATGGTAGTCTTTGTAACATACGATGTCTACAGAATAAATAAAAGCTTTTGTTTTAATTGGCTTGCAACGTAACTGCCTTCTATTACATAACTTACAAACTAATGCCTTCCCTTAGACGTGCAACTAGTCGAGACCAACTTGGCAGAGTGTGTGCTCTGGACTATAATGCTTCTGACCCTCTCTGTTCGCCAGACATTCTACTCAGTTCCCATCGCGTCATCGATTTCCTTTATGAAATTGCTTCAATCTAGATAGTCATTTGTACCTTTGTTCTGTATTTCCGCAAGAAAAACCCAGTTCTTTCGTCTTTTTTGAAAAGATGTGTCAAGAGGCGATGTTTATTTTCTAGCACATCGAGTGTGTGTCTGCATTTCGTGCATGCATCCAGAATTATTCAAATTGGTCTCACCAGGCGAAAATGTATAAAGCTTTTCAGCGCGAACTGTTATATCTCTTTAAGTTTCTAAAGAAGTCACTTTGTTTGTATGGCCACCTCCCGAGCGATGTTCATTCCCATTATCGTGTCGTTATTCGTTCACGAGTCAGTTATCATCTAAACAGGATCCGCTTTCCGTTATCGTAAATATATCAAATAGCACAAGGATTTATGTGCAAGTTGTTTGATGACAATGTAATGTATTAATCTTTTTTTAATGCATTATGAAAAAATTAATATAAAACTTTTACAAGCTCGGTTTAATCTGCAATACTAAAGTTTTACACAGTGATTTAATTTGAATAATATTGTATTGATAGCGATACATTACGACCAACATATGTATACATACTTAAAAACAGACTGGATCGTGCCCCTTTATAATGAGAATACTGTATATTTGAGTTTATTTGGTTGCTAAAACACACTACATCTTCCTCGTTATCCAGCAAAGCAGCAGTTTAAATAACACATTAGAATTATACGTTTATAAACACGTGAGACAATAGCATGTGGTCACAGCATTCGGTCCCAGGAGCGGTCAACTGTGTTTATTCGTGTAAGCACCAGAGCCACTGAGGGTGGCAAGAGTCAAGAAGCAATAGAATTATTCATATTATATTTAATCTTCACTGCTGATTTCAAGGCTTTTATATATAATCATCAACATTTGGGCGGAAGACTTACCAACTACCTTTTGGGGAAGGGTTTCGGTAAGTGGAGGTTACAGCTTGGATTAGGCATATCTTGAGGGTAGGAGAATGGATGTTGGCCATTGGTCGGGGGACTTTTAATTGTGTCTTTAGAGGAATGTGCTTCAGTGGAGAGACTGTGGCATGCAATTATTTGCAAACGATTTCTAGTTCCTTTTTGGATGACTTCATTATGTTGGTTTTTTTCTCTGTTTTTGGACTACTGATTTGGTGATTTGTAATTAAGTGAGAAAGAGAGAGATAATTGAGGAGTTACAGTCAGACCCTTGGACATGACCATTGTTACACTCCGCTAACACTGGTGAAGGTAACGTCTTCATCTGTTCTTCCCAGTCACTCTTATCTCTTGAGCTTGAATGTGGACAGTAATTGTCTTCTTTAATATGTATTTAGTACTTGTGGTTTGGCAAGTTGTCTGATGAGTAGCTTCGTATTTCTGCTGTTTTTAAATTACAAGGTGTCTACGATGTCGGCTATGATGTTGTGGTAGTGGGAATTGCACCTGGTCGAGTACGTGTCGTCTGGCCGCTGGTAAATAAAGTTAGAGTTTGAGATGGAGTGAAAAAAAGGTAGTGTGTGTGAGTAAACAAAGGTTATGGGTGATTAGGTGTGATCGTGTGGGAAAAACGTAAATGAGATATAAGATAATGAAAGACACAAAAATATTTAGACTAATCTCAATGAATGATCCAGACGAAAAACAATGCGTTGTTTCGCCATGGTTGAGAATGCTTTTTGAGGTGCCAGTGTCAATATAGGTGGTGAATTTGAATTTATGTCGAGAGTGGCACGTAAGTATTTTTCTGACTCTACCAAAGGTATTGTGGTTCCCGATTGTCAGGAATGGGTGTTGTGGTGCGGAATGCCTGTGTGTGAAGAAGATGACAGTATTTTCTGTCGTCCGGATAGAAGAGGTATTTGTTCAGCTGAGCCTGCTTGGAAGTAAGTCCTCAGCTGAGGTATTTACTAAGCATGTGTACATGAACAGAGGTGGCTAGCAAACAGGTGTCATATGTAAACTGCACTGTGTGAGAGCCAGGAGGTGTCAATTATACACCGAGCCTAAAATTAATGCAATTGAAACTAGAAAATTATAAAGCCTATGTTGTAAGGTGGCCGATTTCAAATATTAATCATTATACCTGCTGAAGAAAACTTTAGTCACCAAATACTGGGTTCCTCGATACTTGTAGTAAAGTGCACATTTATTCCAAACAGGAAGCAAATAATTCTGATACATCGTAAAAACGAAGCATAAAATTTATTGGTAGATAGTTAAGAACTATACAATGTATTTTTTTAAATATCTACAAGTAAGTAGATATGGTTCTAATCATGAGAGAAAAAATTTCTTAGACAGCAGACAGTAATTTGTGAGAACTGCAGAAATATTTTAACAAAAATAATTTTAATGTGTTGCTTAAATGTTAAGCGAAGGAAAGAAATAAAAAACCAAATCAAAAACACCAAGAAAAATTCTGAATTCGACAAGAATAATACTCATATTGTCATTAGAAAAATTAGGTAAGTTGTGGACAATTGCATTAGGCATCCGAGCAAGGCTCTGTTCATGTTCTGTCATTCCAGGCCCCCGGCAGCCATTTTAACCACCATATTGGTTGTCGGTGATGTTGACCTTCAACCGTGACCACGGTGACATTTGACCTCGTATACCCAAAAATCCCAAACAATCCAATATATTTATAAAAAATCGAAATTATCTTCAAAACATATATATTACATTTATTAAAAAAATTATTATTAAAAAATGTTAATAACTTTAAAATATATATTTAAAAATGTATTATTAAAAAAATATTAAAAAATATTTACTTCTTCGGAGGTCTCCCCCAGCACCACGTTCATAACACGACTGACCCCCACCACCAATTACTCACCTTCCTTCGTTCCCCTTATCACATCTCCACCCTCTTACATTCATTCTATCATAGGCTTGGCTTTTTTGTTTGTCATTAGTTTTCATTTTCAACACCTAGGTGACACCATTTTCTAGATTTTGCCACCAAGCGAGCTGTCAGCATCCGCCCACTGTCTCATTTAAACTGAGCTGACTGCACTTAACCTATTTAATAGACAGAAAAAATGTAATTGTTCATACTATTTAAAATAATATTTTTCTGGTTAGCAGTACACCTACATGCATAATTAATAAAAAAAATAAAAAAATATATATATTAAACATTTGAGACCGATTATAAAAAAAAGGAAGTTTTCATTTTAATGATAATTAAAATACCGTTGCACCTTATACAATTATTTTATACATAAAAGCATTTTATATTTTAATTTGGCAACATTTTTTGACAATCGAGGAATTAATGACACTCCCAATCATTTCCAAATTAGATTTTATTTGAAAAAATATACAAAAACATTATACCAATGTTTTTGATTCATAGTCTTCGAGTCAACTGATCCCAGTTATAAACAAAACCAAGCTTTCGTACAGCCGTGAACTTCATGGCAGCGCAGGGAGAGTTTCAATACAAAATCCGTGCAGTAATAGCGACACCGATAGGCTGGTAGTACGGTAACTGTTGTCGGTGGTGCATACGTAGGTGATGTAGGCGGGGAAGGAATAGAGAAACTATGTTTATTGCAGTTAACACAGCAACGATGACGTTGGCTTGATTTCTTTGTTGCAGAACTGGCACTGAAGAATGGATGATCCCCGCATTTTAACTTTACACAATATTATATATTTTCAAAGAAAGTTCATTATGGTAGAATATAAACCCACATTTGAAGCAAAGATAACTTATCCAGTTTGGATTATTCAAACATCAATTAATTTCGAAACTACACGCATGTGTTGGTGCGAAAATACCTTGTTGCAGTATCTGCAACTACAATTTTTCTCTGGCGAGGTTAGTTCTTCCGAAGGGGTGAACTCTGTTGAGAATTTTGCATTCAAAGTTCCAGATGGCTCTGTAAATTATGTGGTGCGGCAGTCACATGTGGAGGATCTGCTCGAACCGTCGAATGCATCGTTTAAGACGATGTCGCTGCTTGAAAGCTGTCCATAGAGTATTCTAACTAGAGTAATTAATAGAGTCGATCTGCTCTCCATTATGTCTGCCTACAAAGTGAGCTCTCCGTAATGAATCTAGCTGTTTATGTAGCAACACACTTGTCACATAAATCTACCTGGGCTTACATACATGTACCCCTTTTACCAGTAAACATAAGTAACTTCAGCACGTTGTAGGACTCACTGCTCATCCTCCAGGTGTATGTTTTCATCCTTCTCTATGGCCTCCATCTTTTCACCTATATATCCCGTGGACCCGTGGCTGTTATCAGTCCATGTGAGCGGATCCTTGGAGGCTGGGATCAAGAACTACATATCAAAGAGAAGTTTTAAATAATATTTTAAGTGCTTTTTGTTATATGGGTTATTGCCAAAATGTGTAGGTGGGTTCCGAAGACGCACTCCCCAATACGATGATTTTCCTGCACACAACATTTGTAAGAAACAGCTGCTTAAGAAGATGTTAAATTCCAAGGATGAAAACCCCAGTGTACCATAACGAACAAAAGACACATAACATTGACGTAAACAGATAACCTACAGAGAAAATTTCATGACACCCCTAAAGAAAAATAGGTAGATTCCTCAATGCTGAACCAATGAAAAAAAATTTCCAGATATTCTAAACAACTAAAAAAGCGACATAACTTCACCACATCTCTCAATTTCAAGCATAGTTAAATTTATACACATGAAAAATAATTTTGACCGAAGAAGCAGAAGTTAACAGCCCACCAAAGAAAATATAAAAAAATTACACGAACAATGCTGAAAAATATTAACAAAAACAGAACAAAATGCCCACGCAGGCACACAGCTATACATGTGCCAATGAAAAATGTGTCGCCCAAAGCATCTAGCAAGAAAAATTTCAAGCAAAATGCCAAGACAAATAATGAAGAATATTATTTAATACAGAAAACATACCCGCACAGGCTCTGAACTAGGCGTATGATTGTGAAGAATTGGAAGAAAAAACATTAATCAAGAATCATAATGGCATCAGAACCGAATAACAGAACCTCTAGAAAATTACAGATGCAAGGTTCGAAGAACTGCCGAGAAATAATTACGCTAGTACTGTTACATAAAACGAAAAACACATAAAATTATAATACCCAAGAAAAAAAAAACAGTTATGAGGGGAAAATGGTATGTAATACGACTGCTTCACAAGCAATAAAATTTTTTTAATGAATTGTCACCTAAACTTTTTTTCACTGGTAATATATAGGAACCAATTTTCCTCGCAATTCCATTGGGGAATAAGCATTGGAATCACCAGGAATAGACTTAAAACCCTGGCCAGACGTCCATTATTGATCCAGAACCCATGTCTATATGTGATTGTGAGTATGAAGTTGCGGAAGTAAAATAGCAATCACTTCTCATTGTAGCGTATCGTATCAGCCCGTTATTATGGGCGTATATATTTTGTTCGGGGAGAAGAAGAGTGAAAGTGCTTCAGATTTTGACACCCCTGAGGTGAGGAACTGCCCTTGTTTACCGGCCTCAATCACCCTCTCCCAGGAAACAACACAAATTTTACAGCATGTTGACCCCCTTTCCAACTACGTCATCGATTCGTGTATGGCTCATCGATAAACAGCTACATAGCGAGGTAAGAAGACAGTGAACTTTGAGTATTGCTATCTTCACATATGTATGTTGTGGATATAATTTTAATATATATATATGTATGTTTCATTTTACCCATATTATAGTGTGTGTAATATGTTTTCCTGTAACTATCTTTTATTATCTGTTCATGTCAATACCTATTTATTTATGCATCATAAAAATAATTAATATTTTTTTTGATCGTATACTGTGTACAATTATTCTCATCGTACGGTGCTGCTCCAAAACAGATAATAAATATTCAAATTAAGTTTTATTTTCCTCTATGAATATCTGAACTTCTTACCACCTTTTCGTAATTTCCGTCATAGTTTTGTACACATATAATTTTGCTCGGAGACCTAGAAATTCGGTCATGATATCGCGACCACACTCATATTGCAATTTACTAACGGCTTTCTTGTTTTTTGCCGAAAAATATTTGTGGTTTGTGGTACAGCCGATCTTGTCTAATTCTACGAAGAACCTCGTGGCCCCAACCATGTCGTTGTAGAAGTCCTGGGTTCTAATCTCGAAAATGAATGAGTCCGAGTCTGTATAGAGGAGCTCGATGTCTTTGACATATTGGGCCTTCATCACATCACAGTGTAACCTGTACNTCGATGTCTTTGACATATTGGGCCTTCATCACATCACAGTGTAACCTGTACATGAGAGTGTTCGACAGGACGAGCACTGTGAACCCTGCTTATATGTGTTTGTCGAACAATATCGATAAGTGTTGGAGTTTAATCAGGGATAAATTTTCTTGATAAATTTTACAGTCAAGAAATGTCGGTTTCGCTACGAGTTTCCCCAGTCGTTTCTCATTGCATACCAATTTCGTATTTTGGCGTTTCCTTTTATTTTAGTATAATTTGCCAAATGTTGCGTTGCGGACCAATTAAAAAAAATTATTTCTGGGAAATATTTGGTAGCTGCCTGAATTTTTGCAGTATTTAAATCAATATATGCTTTCAGCCATGCAGTCTGTTCAAACTGGAGCATGCGGTGAATTTTCGTAAGCTTCAATCCATTTTTGANATATATGCTTTCAGCCATGCAGTCTGTTCAAACTGGAGCATGCGGTGAATTTTCGTAAGCTTCAATCCATTTTTGAGAGTCTTTATAGGTTACGGTAATAGGCGATGTCATTATTCTTGTCTTCCAGGGTCATAAGGAGCTTTGGCTGTTTCTAGCCGGGCGAGCACTGGTTGACGGGAAGAAATGGTAAATTATGGTGTTCTATGTGCAGGGTCGCGAGTACTCAGCATCCACCTCTAGGATGTAACACGTCATCCCATCGTCAGGCACGGACATTACACTGATATTGGCGTCGGCCCATCTGAAATTGCGTATTGGCAATGGCAGTGGCATAGCCCAGCCGTACTGGTTATTGGCGTCGATGAACTGTAGAAGGTGAAAGGCTAGCTTGGATCATATGTTTCCAGCACGTGCTTACTTTATTGGTCAAATCGTTATTTAAAAATAAGTATTGTAAATTTTATAATAATGTAGATAAATAAATATTTCATTATTTTAATAAAAATTTAAATTATTGAGGAAGTAATCTGATTTGGATAAGTTAGTAACAGAGTATATGTTATAAAACATCAAATGTTTCCAATTACACTATATTAGAATTTACAATTGATTGAAGGGTAAATTAATTAATAAATTATAAGTTTATTTACAAAACAATATACATTCAAATGGATGAAAACAATAAATAAAAGTAGGGTTTGGGGAAGAAAATCTTTACGTTTTCCTTCAATATATATATATATATATTTATATATAAGAAAATTAAATTTTATACATTTGAGCTTATTTTTAAAATGTATATACTGTGTTAAATAACTAACTCAAATCTTCTCAAAGAAATTGATAGAACATAATTTTAAATAACGTCTTTTTTGTAATTAACATTATATATTATCATTATAAAATATGTTTAACCATATCAATGCTTATTCTATATACGCAAATAATAAACAGTTTGATTAAACTTTTAAGTTGATTCATTAATGAGAATATAATATATTTATGCTAAATATCATAACTTTGTTATGAAACTAATTTCTTAAATAACTTTTAAATGAATATCTCAATTTTCCTTTTAACCGAAGCAAGTATCGTAGCAAACCAATCGTTTAGTGAGTATAAGTAATAATAATATTAACTAAGAATTAATTAAAAACCCCAAATGTATGTAAATAAGACTGATCCATTGATATAGAAAACCACAATGAATAAATTTTTAAGTAAATCATGTATTACTAACAACTTCTTTAAAATTCCTAAATAAAAAAAATAATATCCTTATATTTCTAAAGAGGAATACAATTTTCCTAACATTAACTGTCGTAAACGTTCCGTATTTTCTCAAACGTTTACTTATATACAAATTCGAAAATGTTCACAATATTTCTCGTCTTTCGGGAAAGAAGGAGAAATAAGCCATTTGCTTTGCGAGATGCGATATAAAAACTCTATTAATTCACGTAGTGCTATCATACAAAATGGCTTGCAATAAATACTGGCATCTTACAAAATTTGGTCAAAATCGGTCAAACGGTATGGCAGTCGTACCTATTAAACCTAAAATATATGTATTGTCACCATTTTAAAAGTAAAGGCATCATCACTGCAAAATACATGGCCTACAGTGTCCAATTTACTTTCCAAATTTGGTGAGAGTTGATTTAACGTAGTTTGAAAGATATCATGTAAAAGCTCTATTTTTCACGTTGCGCTATATTTAAAAATGGCGGACAAACAACAATATCCATTTCTAAATCCATTGTATAAAACTTGCACTGTCAACATAACAATTTGGTTAAAATTGGTTGAATAGCATCCGATAAATTACATTTTGCCCAAAAATTTTAAATGACCGTCATTTTGAATATAACCGCCCGGCGTGGTCGAAACTATGAAAATCAGGTGTCTAATATACATAGTATCTCCCAATTGAACAATTACATTTCCGGTTATTTTGAATAAGAATCTACATGTCATTACCTAAATAAACGAAATCAGCGGAATATTACCAGAGACAGCTATAGCTTNACGGTATATTACCAGAGACAGCTATAGCTTCTGAAGGTAACTTGACCAAGTACAGTTTCTGAATGTGGTTCGAGTGACAATGCCTGCACGGTATTACGTTATCGATTTATTCACCAAAACTCTTTATTTCAAACTGTCAAACAAACACATTAATAATTTATACTCTTTCATCTCTAACAAAGTTTTCTTTTCATCGCATCCGTGCAGACGCTGAAATACCGTTTCCTACAGCAATAATATTGACTTGTTCCTATCGACCGTCAGGCTGTCAAGCTNGCTCTAACAAAGTTTTCTTTTCATCGCGTCCGTGCAGACGCTGAAATACCGTTTCCTACAGCAATAATATTGACTTGTTCCTATCGACCGTCAGGCTGTCAAGCTGTTCCACGCGACGTTAAAAGCTTTCCAAGTGCTTCTCCACAAAGTTGTTTTAGAAGGAGGTGGGGGCCACGGTGACTGAGCGGTTAGAGAGCTTGCCTCCTACCAAGGCGCATCGGATTCAATCCCCGGCCTGTTGAATACGGACTTTCGCAAGGGGGAATCCCGCCGGACGAGGTCGGTGGTTGGGTGGTTTTCTCGAGGATCTCCTGTTTCCAACGCCCCTTCATTCCGGCGCTGCTCCATACTCACTTCACCATCATAGGATCTCAATTACTCGCTGTTAAGAGCCACTAAAATCTCTTCACTCACTCACTCATTCTAGAAGAACGTGCTAGTGGATTTATAATCATGAAATTTCCAAAATATTCTCCTCCACTATATGACCATAGATACGTAACCTGATATGATTCAATTTTCGTTTTCAAAATTTGCATGATATACCGAGCACAATATTAAGTTAAGTGTGAAGATTCCGTGGTCTCTCTTGGTAATGGCGTCACCAACAGCGCCAGTAAACTGTTTATCTCCCCTCTCAGATCTCAGCAGATATCCGTATTCTTCAGGAAGACAGAGGGCACGCGCTTGTAGAGGAAGGGTACTCTTGTAGCAGGGTCAAAGAAGAATACCACAGGAACAAGGATTGTAAGCCTACTTTCAAAGGAGAGAAAGGCTTAGGAGATCACTTCCCTGACTGTATGTCTGTGCGTGTGTGCTTTCCTTTCAATTTCTGAACGCGTCAACAGAATTTCTCCAAACTCTGTACATATTTTTGTACTTTGTTAGGACACCTGACTTATAATTTCCGACCATTCCGGGTACGTACTTTCAAAATGGCGCTCCTTTTAATATTTATATTGATGTGAAAAATATATTAGATTTAAACATTATTCAGAATGTTGACAGCTAATGTGTAATCATTAAACTTAGAGCTGTTAATTTTTTTTAACTCGCTATTTTGAAAGAGAGCGCNAGTGTAATCATTAAACTTAGAGCTGATAATTTTTTTTAACTCGCTATTTTGAAAGAGAGCGCTGTATAAAAAAAATTAAGCTTTTACGTGATGTATCGAAATTTACTAAACCAATTGTCGCCAAATTTAGAAAGTAAGTAAAACTAGAGTAGGCCATGTAAATGTATGTAATTCAAATTGATGAGGCACTTAATTGTAAACAAGGTGCCATACAAATATTTTATGATTATTTGGTAGGCCTACCATAACATTTAAAACATTTGAGACCAAATTTTCTACTGAATGTATATATTACAAGCATCATATATGTTAACACACAGCCACTTTTGTCAGCCAGTTTGTAAGATAGCACTACGTGAATAAATAACTTTTATATGTCATATCTCGGTAAACAGTTAACCGAATCCAATTAAATGTGGTAACCATGTGGTGTTGCTACAGGTGATGTTTGATAGGTTTTTCAAACATATCAGTAATTTTTTTTCAAAATTGCGGCCATACAGCGATCTTAATTTAGAATATTGTATCATCGAAACCATGTAATCTATTTCAAATTATTTTTGTATGCTGGTAGTAGATATTTTAACTACGAACTGTATCTAAAAGAAGAATCTTTTGTCCGCCATTTGGTAAGCTAACACCACATGAATAAAAAAAAATTTATGTCAAATATCGGGAAACAATTGACAGATAACTACCAAATTTGGCAAACATATAACAGTATTTTAATTTTTTTTGTTTGTAATATTTTTAACTTCTTCTATAACTAGTTTTACAACATTCACAGTGTTAACATTGTAATTTAGTAAATTATGGAAGTTTGGCTATTCCGCAATGTTTAATAAAAAAAATTTAGAAAATTTACTTTTTAGAACACAATTATAACCACCGCATTCTTGTTCCTTAAATATAATTTGATCAAACTCATAAACACAGAAAATTAATTTCCTGAGATGTGTCATGGAATGTTTATGATTGCAAATTACACAGAGCATAAATTTTATAGTAGATTTCGGGAGGGTAATAAAAAAGCTTTATTGTGTAACAAAATATTAAGGACATTTTATCTGATCCTAAAATGCATGTGTTTAACACATTAAAGATGAAAAGTTTCATTGTTGTCGAACTAGCCAGTTAAACATTTCGGCGTGAAATTTTCACCTATAGTTCTACCTGGCGCAACAGATTTGATGGTCGTGATCTTCACATGTTTAGGCCATATATTTTTATTGGAAATTTCACAGCAAAATCTCTAAACTACATATAAATGTTGCAAGTGCTCTCTACGAAGGCAAGTAAGCTATCAACCTTCGTCTCTGTCACATTGCAAAGATAGGACTTAGTTAAAAAATACTTTTGGAACTCAGTGATATCTCGTTTTGAATAAAATGACACTTAAGTGTATGAAACGAAAATTTCAAAATTAAATCAGCTACTTGTACCGCGAAAAAATTTCACCTATGTGCGATCACATTACCCACGAAAGGGCAAATAAAACATAATTCCTTATAAAAATAATTAGAATAATATGTTATTATGTGTATGCCTACAATATTTAAAATCTATAGCAACCTTTTGCTTTATAGATTTCATTATAAATGAAACCTTTAATTTAATATATATTGAAGCAGTTATAAACCAACACCCTAATTAGTTGCCTTCACGTTTTTATATCCTCAAGGGAGCGGCGAATAGAAAACCACAATATATCACATATACCATCTTAGCACGCAGAGAAATTACTTTCAAAATAATGTTCGTGAGTAAAGACTTGGCCATGAGTATCCCGTTTACTGAGAAGTAAATGCAAACGCAATGGTGTACTGATGTTATCGAAAGCCGCCATTAGAGTTTTCTAGAACCACGTCTTCTAGGTATAATCATAGTAAATATATCGTAACCTAAAAACAGAAACTAGACAACTGCAGCTTACAAACGACAACTAAAGTTTCTCAAAGTCACTTGACCAAGTAAAAACTTAATGTGATCACTATGATAAAGCAGAGTTCTGCGCGTGTGTAACGCCATCTATTTCCTTTCTCAAATTGTATAAGTATGGAAGGTCATTTATGGTGTATAATTTAACGCTTTCTATTCTTATGTCAATAGAATTACATTTCCTNCAATTTAACGCTTTCTATTCTAATGTCAATAGAATTACATTTCCTTTTTACCAGACAAAGTGTGATTTACATCGCGTCCTGTACGGTCGCGAAAATATGTAGGTTTGTTCGTAACATCCAGTAAGATATAGTAATCATGGAAAATATTATCACTCTGCGTGCGTTGCGAATACGGTGCCTTTTGAATTGTAACGTGAGTTCTGTGGGGATTATAGGGATCCGGGGGATGATTACGTTCTCGCCCTTTCCTACTCCTGTCAGAATAGTGGCACCAATTATGTTCCACCCAAGTTGTGTGCTGCAAAGCCTCATTCCGCTACATAATTGCAATGCATCTAAATCTCGCATAACCATGACTGGTACGCCTAATTTTAATTGGAGCTAATGTGAGGGCACTCCTGACAACTCTAGATAATTCAGGAACTCTACAGCATATAAAGTGCTCTGTTCTGTGTCCATGACTTTGTCTACTGACAAATACTCCGTTGTTTCTCCTTGTACCTCTTTCAAAAATTTAGTATTAATTTAATTAATGATGTCATTTTGGGTGCTAGAATCGCTCTTTTACATAACCTATGGTCATAATTTATATTTCTTTGTAGATCTGGGTAAACCCTAGCAATCACTTCCGCATCACTTTGCACCAAATTACAAAAAACCCCCGTTAGTGACACAAAGCCCTCGACAACTGTTAACTAAATAACATATAATGATTAAAGGAGATTACATTTAGGTAAATTTTTTGAAATATTTTCTCGCGATAAAAAGTAGCCAATATATTCTTTCAGTCCTCCAACTATTTCTATGCAATAAAATGCGTCGATATGTTGCTCGGTTGCGACTTTGAATTGTTATTCCGTTTGTGTACTTTTTATTTTTCCATTAAGAATTTCCCCGAGGGAATGAGATATTTTCTCGGGATAAAAAGAAGCCTATGTTACTTTCTGGCATCCAACTATCTCTGTACAAAAATCACGTCGATCCGCTGCTCCGTTGCGACGTGAAAGAAGGACAAACAAACAAACAAACACACATATGTTCCCTAAACTACCTGTTACAAAATTTATGATATTATCCCTTAGGAAAAATTAGACAAAACAGTATACGACCCCAACTTTCAAGAAATCTTTGAGGGTGGTAGAGACACTTAAATCAAGTGCTTTTAAAAATTACACTTAGAAATAAAAGGATTTACATCTGTAAATTTACCGAATATCACGCCACGTGTAAGTTCATAGTTGAAGCATATTTGCCCGAGATTAGACTTTTGGCAGTTGTGATGTTAATCTATTCCTCCAAGCCGATTTTAGAACATAGAGAAAAATTGTGAGGCAGTGCTATTTTCAAGTTAATATTCAGGGACTAGGAATAAACACGTTACCTACGTAATAAGCAATTTATCACTTTGCTATTTTCGTCGGTTACCCAATGACACAACAGTGTTACGCAATCAGAAGTGAATATGACTCATGTTTTACTTGGCTCTATTTTGCATTACTCCTTTATATGGGTTTTGCGAATGGCATTCATGAGCTCACTTTTCCTTCGAAAAAGAAAACACATGATTTCACCTTCTGTAGGCATATATGTGTCTATGAAGTTTTCTTTTAACCCGTTTCGCCAAATTTATATCAAACAAGATGTTACTGATATAACTAATGAGCCTACTTTTCGCAACATGGCTGCTATTAAGTGTTTAATAAATAATTAAAACCTGAGTTCGTAGGAAGGGCTTGTCATGTCGTTGAAAGCAATGCGATTAGATATGATATAAAAAACACGTGCAACAGTGGTGAGATAATTACAAATACACAGTTGACATACCCGGGACACGAAACCATTGAACTTCGTACCATAAGCCAGCATGCAATCTGCTGCATTAAGGAGGTCGGGTTCGGAGTATCAAATTCAGGTTTAATCACGCCAATGTTTCAAATGATAGGGTTTACTAAACTTAAATATTTCCAGGGCTCTCATTTTGAAAATTGGTGACTGAGCTACTTAAAGCTCGTAAGTATACATTAGTACGGCACATAAAGTGAGTTTTTCATAACAATTGTGCATTTATGGAAAAAAGTATGAAACTTTATCAGGTTTATCTATACACATGTATAAATAACTTTTGAGGTAGCACCTGAAGATTATATCCGCCATTTTGAAACCAGTGGCCTTTAAAGATAAAACCAAATAAAAAAACCATTAATAAGTTGTAAAAAAATTTTTTTTTACATTTTAAAATAACATGAAATGTGTTATTATTAATTGTTCAAAAAATGTATGAGTAAATTACTATTTATTCATAAACTCCAATAAAAATTTCAGTTTGGGTACACGAAGTAAATAAATATTTGTCATTGCGAAATTTCGTCGAAGCTCATCCCACATAGTTCCTATAACAATATATTTTTACATTTTTCAATTTAATCAATTTACGTTATCATCTATGTGTAGTTGTTCTAAGTAATGTCCATCAAAATCACTTAGCAGTTATTGCTATTGCAAAGGAACTCTTGCAGCAGCTTGTGTTTTAGTAATATTTTACTTAATAACTAGGAAGGGAATATTTTTTAATTTAATTAAGAATAGACGAATGGAGTAATGTGAGTCGGAGAAACTAAGTGGGATAATATTTTAAGATGGTAGAAAAAAATTAAACAAATAGTTAAAATGGAGTACACAAATAAAATAAAACCATTATTTCACTAAGAGCACTCAAGTAAGTTAAATTGATGCACACCTGTGGAATGAAGTTCCGTGGTTTTAAAAAAGTCGAGACTTCAGTCAGTCGACGCTATAGTAATTGTGTTATATAAGCCTATGCCAACATCATTTTCACAGCTATTGTGCTTGCACAGCGTTGGGCAGCTAAGCTATGCTTTTGTACACTTGCAGTGGCATGTGTTAGAGTTCTTACAGGAACAGCTAATTTTCTCTTTGCATGCTGCTGATGCCTCTGGAAAAATCGACTGTTCGTTTTTTTTTCCAACCCCAAGCTTCTGGATCAGGCAGGTTAGGTTGTTTTATCAAATACTGTCTCCAACAGAATCCAGCTTGATACACACTGCAACACCTGTTGAAATAGAGCTGCTTTGGTTGGTAGTAAAATATCTATGGATCGTCATTTCGTGGTAAAGAGCTCCTTCCTACACTCATTTGCACAAGAATTTGGTGAGGATTTGTCATAAAGCAGTACTACAAACAATTCTCAATCTTGCATAAAATGTTATATATTTGTGGGCTGCATGGACAATGACCTAAATGATCGGGCACCTTCAAGCACGCTATTAAATAATTACTTCCCATGCAGACTTTTTCCCATAATACGCAAAGAAAGATGTGCTTTATCTGAACCAAGGAAACAGAAAAGTAAATGCACTGGAATGTAATGGAAATTCTTCCCTGCACTAAATGCAATCCCCAAGAAATAAATGTTGAGACAATTGAAAAATTACCATGATAAAACCACATCAATGTCCACTTTTCGAATTATAATTGGCTTGTGTCCATTGTAACTTGCATATTTCGCATGCAACAAAATTCTTGTTTCTACGTCTGCTTGGCTGCATCGTTGCATTTCCGCATGGTAACAAATATATATATTGCATTTCACTTCAGTTCCTTTCGTACTTAAAGATCTCTTTCCCGAGTTGAGTTATAAGTTTGTCTGCCAGTAGTTAACTGACTTTTGTTGCCATTGTTTGAGAAATTATTTTCCAGTTATTTTGGGATAGGCATGTTACTTAGGACACACCGCCTTATGAATTAACGCCTTGACATTCTAGCTTCTGTCTTTAAACTTTATACACGATAGTCATCCCCGATGAGATAAATTATTTCGACATCATCCCATTCGTAAATAACTGATTTATCGTGTTTATTCAATTGGTATAGTTTTCTCTTCACATCATTGGTGGACACAGTTCATAAACTGATTCAACACTTGCGTATCAATATTTTCTAAGTCCTGAAGTGCAATTTGGGAACAAACGACTTTGTTATGTATACTTATGAGATCTTGAAATGTTTCCTCAAAAGGATTGCCCAAATTGTCATTGCATTAACATATTTCAATAATTCATCTACAACACTGTATTTATATTCGTAGTGCTCTATTGACGATTGGAATCTTTCCTGAAATTGTGTTTCAAACCTTTCATTTATCCGTGCAACTTCAGTTTCTGCTACCATCAATCTTCCCAATGCATATGGGTTCTTTGTCAGGCCAATGGCGCCACCATCCCCTTTCATATGTGTATTGCGTTGATCAAGAGCTTGGTCCAATGACATTGCTGAAAATATTCTCCCACTAATGTAAACTGTGAATTTATTAGCATCAAAGGCATATTGTATCTTGGGATGTAAGTAAGCCAAATTTCCCATGTATCGGAGATACACAGGAAGCCATGTCGCATAATTGGTGTGATTGATGAAATGAACAATGGTCCTATTTGTGTCACGGACATTAAATACAGTTCAAAATTCCCACTACGTATAGCCATCAAGAATTTTAGAAAATAATACTATTCTCCAAAAAGTAAACATTAGAAAAGTTTCACATTTATTTGTATGCCATTCCACAAAAGAGAGCAGTGATGTACACCCATCACATCCTTCATGCTCTTTAGGGTACTGTTTGTATTCTTGCTTATTTAAAAAGTACAATGCACACACTGTCACTTGATATGTATACTTTGTTCTGGTTATGTAAGACACATGAAGGTATAAGTATTTTCTACCAGATGATGTGATACCGGTTTCAGTGATAGCTTCAACCCATCCACTTCCATCGAGTACGTCTTCAAGCACACTCATTATAGCCTTCTCTAGATGAAAACCACCCATCATGGCAACATATTTGTCTGCTCCAAATTAGCCTTGGAATGTCCATAATATACTGATAGCAAACGTATATAAAGGAGCATTACATGTAATTATTGGAAACTGGCCTGGATTTCTATGATTGATTTCTTCTGATATTACTCCCATTGCATGTCTGATAATATAAGTTCATTGTGCCACATAAAGAAACATATGGAGTAGAGCACACTTTGTTGTGTGCTTATCTACGTTTTCTCGAATGCTACTATTGCAATGAAAAGCACCCCCAAGTAATATATCCTTTATATCCTTTTTCTAAGGAATATATCTTGATCTCATTTAACATTTTCAAGCCAGTTATCACTTCGCTCCTGCGAACAACTATATTGTGCATTATTCATAGCCACAGGGTGGTCATATTTTGCAATTAAATTAGACAAAGGTGTAGTTGGGAAGACCAGTGTGATTTGCGTGTATAAAAATTCAGATTTGCTATTTTCTTTTGAGTTGATTTTATATTACAAGATATTTTTGTCCTATCAGATACATTTTCACCTTGAACTGCTTTTTGCTGAAGTGATACTGCTGTTCCATTGAACGGCCCAGTTACTGTTGTACATTTAGTATTATGGTCAATGATGTCAATAGCCCCTGTAGTAAACATTCCTCCATCAAGACTCTNTACAGAATAGTCTCATGCTTATTTGGTTAGGTCAGAGGTAATTCGTATAAACCGATCGTACGATATAACAATTCCCAAACTATAAACCTAGTCCACCAGTTCCCTTTTCCTTGTTTTGGAGTGTAACATCACTGACACATAAATATGGAAAGTGTTTCTCGAGACTGTCCATAGCATATTGTATCACCATATGGAACATTCATAAACAAATTGTGGCTAATTTCAATGCCTCTTGTCCAGCATTATTTTTGACTTGTCGCTGACTGTTTTGACTTTATAAAAGCATTTTGATTAATGCTAACAATAAGTGGGAAAAACTTTGTTCCTCGGATGTTTATTGAAATTTGCCATTGGATTTTTGCATGTCCAAAGTCACTGTTCGTATCTATTTGTCAATTCATGCCACATTCACTGTAGCGCTGTCATTTCTCATCTCAAATGGCTAATGAATTGCACCACCCATACCCTCTTTGAGCGTTATACGCACATCACGACATTTACTGATGGCAGTCACTTCCGGTATTCGTTCAAGTATTTGATATTTTATTCGTGTATTGAACAGTTGGTTTTTCTACTGTCAGTTGTTCTAAGCGCTTTACAAGCAGTTCTACCAGTTGCCTTAATTTAAAAATGGGTACCATTTCACTGTCTATAATTTCATCCTGAGAGTATGACATTAACTCTGCCAGTGCAATGTCGAAAACTTCTTTGTAAGTGTTAGCAACATTTTCTTGGGCTCTATAAAGTGAGCGTTTCTTATTACAGAACCTTTTGAGGCATACCCTGTGGTATTGAGCCTCTGTTGCGAGGAGATCGCATTCACCTATTTTGACTAAAATTTTATGTTCTTGGAAGGAAATTATAAATTAATTTATCTCGTCATGCACATATTTAATTTCCACTTTATGAAGTACTGAAGTTCCCGTTTATTGTTCATCATAAAAGAAGCACCGGTTTGTAATGTTATATGTTTCATTATGTGATCTTGTAAATGAATGATCAAATGAATTTCCTACTAACCTTATATTTGGATGGACGATTTTTACTTGCCAATGGATTGTTCAGTTTATAACTTGTTTATTTCGAATGGCAGTTATTAATAATATTTGCACATTTTATTTTATGTTTTTCAAATAATGAATTTTTCTTAGGTAATGGAAATATATGTAATTTGACAGTAGTCTAACAATAAAAAGTTTTCTGAGTTTGACGATAATGTTTTGTAACCCTCTCCACTTGGTGTATCATTTGCAGGAGAGGTCAGTGTTTCAATTGTGTTTAGCTGACATAAAGTGCACAGTTCCCAACTGAAGTTGTTATTATTATTCTTCACTGCAGTAGCGCTAGAATCTACAAAACTATATATCTTCTCCATATGAAGTTATCTGTTATACCTTAAATAAAACAAACAACCATTTGGCATTTCACTGCATGCTTTTTAGTTACCACATGTAGAATGTCACAAATTTTCACCCCTTTAATACTAAGCAGATAGTTCTACAAATTGATTTATAGTCGCTATTTTGAACATGGTAGAATTTTCCTTATATCCATGTCAGTAATAACACCTATATTATCATAACATTTTAATATATATGTAATACAGTCTACCAGAGAAGCATATAAAAACTGTTCGAAGTTTAAATGGCTACTTTAATTTAGTTAATGATTGGCAGCCATTTTGAAATTGGTGGCCATAGTTTGTAATATACACCAAGAGTAAATAAAACATTTGATAGAAAAGTATGTTCCTGACATTCATTCATGAATATAAAAATATTTATATTTATTTCAGAAATATTTTGTATATTATGAATATTCACTGCTCTTTCACCTGCCATTCTGAAAATGTTGGCCATAATCTTTGAGCCCTACCTAGAATATTATGATTTTACATGTATTGATGAACCTCAGAAATTCTCATCCTTTTCTTCACAAATGTAGAATACTTTGTACTGTCCGCCAAACTACATGGCCTACCATAGCACTACTTGTGTGAAGAATTTGGTGAAAATCGGTTGAATGGTCCTTCAGATATGGCATAAAACCTCAATTTTTTCATGTGACGATCTTCATAAATGGAGAACGAAAATGTTATGTATCAGCACATTCAATGATTGTAAACTGTCAGTTTACAAAGTAAAGATATACTCACTTATATAGTTTGGTAGATATAGCAAACTCATATAAAATAATTTTATGGCTGCTATTTTGAAAATTACTTCTAGTAATATGGCTTACCACTGTATAAAATTCTTAGCCAAATTTGATAATAATGGGTTAATTTTTCCAGAGATATGACAAAAAAAAATTTTTATTTATTATGGGGCTAACTTACAATGTAAGATAAACTTGCCTCTGTATAGACACATTATATTTTGCTGGTACATATTATCAGAATAACAATTTTAGTTTAAATTAGTGTAGGTAAATAAAAAATATTAAGCTTAAAGATTTACATAGACAATATTTTTAAAAATAAGTGCCTGACCTTATTAAAACAAACCAGTTAACACCACCTGCTGCAGTTAAATTGTTTGCCAAATTTGGTGGGGATCGGAAAGTCGTTTCCCAAACTATGGCATTCTTTTTTGATTCGTATTGTGCTGTATTGCAAAATGGTGGAAAATGTACGTTTCATGTAGATACAGTTGATAGTTGTAATATCTAATACCAGCGTACAAAGAGAAGTACAAATTCATTACATGGTCTTGAATTAATAGCATTCTAAGCTAAATTACATATAAAACTTCCACTTTTAATATAAGTGTCCGTCATACTAAAAACATACATTTTTATATAATATGCAACAGTAGAACATGTTTGTCAAATTCGACAGGAATCAGTCAATTATTTCCCATGATATGACAAAAAACGTCTTTAGTCATGTAACGCTATATTACGAAATGTCGGACAAAATATGGTTTGTGTATATACAGTTAATAGTTGTAATATCTACTACCAGCATACAAAGTTAAGTTGAAATTGATTACATGATGACGATAATGTGGCATTCAAAACTAAAATGTCTAATTGGCCACCAATTTAAAAGTAAGAATCCGACATACATAAAACATACAATTTTTCATCATCTGGCGCAGTACTACATGTTTGCAAAATATGGTAGGAATATGTTAAGTGTTTACTGAGATTTGACAAAAGCATTATTTAATAATTTTCTGCTATCTTACGAAATAGCGGACAAAATGGTTATGTGTTGGCATATGATATACTCGTAATGAATACTTTCAGGATACAAAATTAGGTCGAAATTGGTTAAATAGTATAGTATACATACCAAATAAACCTAAAGCATTTGTATTGCCACTATTTTGAAAGTAGGTGCCTAAGAAAGCTTAAATACTTTTGTTTACCTGGTCTGTCATAGTATTACTTACATGCCAAATTGAATGAAAACTATTTTTATAGTTTTTTTAATTACAATTATTTAATATCTTAATTTTCCATTTGGTGCTATCTTACAGAATGGCTGACTAACAACAACATTCACTTCAACACTTTATGCTAACACGATGCTCTGTCAGAATACAACNTTTGACAGTAGTCTAACAATAAAAAGTTTTCTGAGTTTGACGATAATGTTTTGTAACCCTCTCCACTTGGTGTATAATTTGCAGGAGAGGTCAGTGTTTCAATTGTGTTTAGCTGACATAAAGTGCACAGTTCCCAACTGAAGTTCTTATTATTATTCTTCACTGCAGTAGCGCTAGAATCTACAAAACTATATATCTTCTCCATATGAAGTTATCTGTTA